>SJXQ01012913.1:0-47553 GCA_006408695.1 Aepyceros melampus
CTCAACTGGAATTCCATCACCTCCACTAGCTTTGTTTATAGTGATGCTTCCTAAGGCCCACTTGACTTCACATTCCAGGGTGTCTGGCTCTAGATGAATGATCACACCATCTTGATTATCCGGGTCATGAAGATCTTTTAAGCATCAATAGAGATCATCTTTATTAAATGTAAACATGACAAATAAGAAACAATGTGTCCAAGAGCGTCTTCATCTTCACATGCACCACATCCTACTCTGTCCTCATTTATACAATACAAGGTCTCTGTCAATACTTTGTAGACAACTCATACATTTTGCCCCTCATCAAGTGAATAGGAATGTGATCACTGTATCTTAATTGTTTTCCCTAATTTCATAGTCATGCTCTCTCAAATAAAAACTCATGTGGGTCTAAATTTAAGAATTGTACTCAGTAGTATGGCATTGCTATTGCTCACTTAATCACAGACCTAAAGGAAAAGCAATGACTATAAAACTACTTTGAACTTAATCCATTATTGTTGCTTTCTTGAGTTTTAAGAAACTGAATGTCCACAGAAATGTTCATACTTCTTAGACCAATAAATATCCAGTCAAAACAGGTTTGAATATGTTAGGCTTAATACAAGATCATATTTTTAAAAAATTTTCTAGCTATAAAAAGCAGCTTTAAAGTAATAGGAAAATCATAGCTTTAGCAGAGAATGGAATAATTTAAATATTAGAAAGGTTAGCATAAAGTTGTTGAAATGGACTTTCATTAATTTTATAGGACAGATTTGTTTGCATATAATATTTGAAATGGAAGGGCTACCAGGGAGCATTAAATCCAACTGCCTCACTTTGGGTAAAAGAAGAAATTACTTAACTTCTTTAGAGTCACTGTATTGTTATATAACGTCCTGGGATTGAAAAGATTTCTTGTGATCTGAGTAGTGTTCTCAGCAGCAATAGATGACTACCCTCCACTCGGGTAGACATTTTCCCCTTAAAATAAGGACTTCTTCATAAAGTAACATTTCAATTTCCACTGAGAATTCAAATTTTGTTAAAAGTAGTAATTTGTGGGGTTTTTTAAATATAAATGTATTTATTTAAATTGGAGTTTAATTACTTTACAATATTGTATTGATTTTGCCATACATCAACATCAATCTGCCACAAGTATACATGTGTTCCCCATCCTGAACCCTCCTCTCTCCTCCCTCCCTGTACAATCCCTCTGGGTCGTCCCAGTGCACCAGCCCCAAGCATCCAGTATCATGCATAGAACCTGGACTGGCAATTTGTTTCGTACATGATATTATAATTTGTATTTAATTACTGTTGGTAAGATAAATTTTCAGATACCAGTACATTGGGATTTATTATCATAATGAATTTTCTTAGTTTATTATAGGTAAATCAATATATTGCAAATATGCAAGGTCCTAGATGAGAGAAAGAACTTAATCAATGTAATTAAGAAATCCAATGGAAGAACAAGACAATTATAAAGGGGATTGGTTTGCTATCAGAACATGAAACACTAGAAAGCTGTGAGATATGTTCATTCACATGCACATAAATAGTAATTCAGCTTTATGACTGTGACTGTGCTGAATGCAAAAGACACAAATGATGGATGAAAGGGAGTTTCTGTTGTTAAGAGCATAAAAGATGGAAAAAATAAAGGAAGATAATTGTAAACTTAAAAACAATGAGCACATAAATATATAGTAACAGATACATACGTAAGTCTTTACAATAGCCTGAAGATTGGATACAATTATGGAAATCCTTTTAAGAAAATAATACAAATGCTGGGCTTTCAATGATACAGTTTTGGAGGCAATTTGTAAGGAAACAAATTCCTGATGAGAAGAGGCAGCCATAGCAAACAATAAAGGAAGGCACATTATTATAGTAAAGCTTTCATCATCAGATTCAAAATATTTTGAAGACATTGGGTAGATGTTTGTAATGTCCTTGGATTTTCAAAGAAAGTATGCCCTTAGTCAAAGTGATAAATCAGGATTTTTCTACAGGTGCAGTTACAATCTGAGGATGTTACATTTCCATTACAAACAAAAACATCCTGATTTACTCAAAAGCAACTAATTGCAGTGATATGATCTGGAAAGCCAAAATTAAGTTCACACTTTTTTCACTATTTGACAGAATAAAATAATGTGGCAAAATACAGTAATTTTATATTAGAAACATGCTAAAATATAGTTTAAAAGTATTATTTAATCTTGTTCTTATAAATTTTTCATATGTTTACAACACATTTCTTTTAAAATAAATGAGTCTACAACTGTGACGTAAATTTAGTATACGTGTGTGTGTGTGTGTGTGTGTGTGTGTATTCCTTAAATATTAAGCATTCCACACCTTTCTTCAATAATAATTCAGAATAAAATTTTTGCTAAATAGTTTAAAGGCTTTTTTTCTCCACGATAAATATTTCACATACAAAAGATAACACAAAACACAAAAAAATTAAGTTTGGGTTTGTCTAATGCATAGTTTAATATTCTATCTTTCCTCACATTTCCTTTTTTTAAAGAAATAATATCTTAGTTCTCACTGTTAAATTTTCAAGATATTTAGATATATATTTAATTTATTTTTAAAATTCACATAAGGGTTCACTTCAGTGATAAATAATTGTTTTGCACAATTACAAAAAAAAAATTAGCTCAAATAAACCTGGAGTTTAACAGAATTTCTTGAAACACTAACTCACTATAGAAATTTATGTATGAAATTTCTAGTAGGCTTCCGGAGAACTAGATAAGATAAACATTATTTTGTCTTCCACACTAATCCTCCATTGAAAAGTTTTGTTAATTATGGGAGAAACTGCAGCGAGGGGAAGGGAATGAAGGTTACAAATACCAACGAAGAAAGTGTATGTTATAATAGATTACAAAGATGAATCTTATATACCATCTCTACCTCTCTAACTTTCCTCCTATTGCCTTCTGTGTAAGAGTAGGATCATCAATCAATGTTAGCAGGTTATGCTGTGTATTTTTCCCTGTCCTCCTAATATTTATAGGTTGTATAGAAGATAAATGACTTGCCTTCCTGAAGTTTATAAGTTGCTAATTGTATATTATTTTTAAAAGTTAATATAACTATGTTAGTTAAAATATATTTAGGAAAATCTAACGTTGGAGTGAGTGGTATCATGTATCAAGGAACACACACACAAATACACAGGCACACAAGCACATGCATGCACATTTATATTTCACATAAATATCCAATCGATTATCTACTCTTGCTCTTTACTAAACTAGACCAATATAGCTAGAATACACAACTGTGGATTGAGTACCAAAAAAAAAAAAAAAGACAAAATTAGAGACCTTGTTAAGCTGTTTCAGCATTCAGAGTTTCTTTTCAATAGAATAATGTAATGATTTCCTATTTTGTCCCATGGTCCCTAGGATTTTGCCTATCACTATGATTACTTATCCAAGAAATAACTCACAAGAGATATGTCTTTATCTTTCCTGGCTAAAGTAACACTAAAAATTCATAGTACATATTGGCTTCAGCAAATGCATCAGTGTTTTGAAGACAGGAAAGTCTTATGATCCCATACTATGGATTCCAACTTCTCAATGTTATACAGTTTTCTTTGTGTATTTATCAAATATTAATCAAAGAGTCAATTTGGTGAGAAAAAAAAATAAGAAGGTGTCTGTCATTTAATAATAGCTACAAATCTATAGTGGTTTGTTAATTTAAATTTTGTAAGGTTTTTCAGAACAAATGGGTTATCTATTTTAACAAGTTGTGTTTGTTTCAAATAATGTATCAAGTATAGTTTACATTATTGTAGAATTGTGCATACCTATAAAGACCATGTCAACGGTTCATAACAAAGAAAATGCCAATAATGTTGAACTTTCTATCAGTTAAAAAATGTTTACATATTGCTTACCATGAGAGACAGAATATAGTTCCCTATAAGTACACTATGAAGGACACACTGGCAGTGAGTGTCCTGTAATTTCTGCCCTATATTTAGAAATTCATCCTTAATAGAAAAGATATTGAACTTTGGGGAAATCCGAAACAAATGTTCTGGTTTTTAAGTTACTATTTTCAAGTCAACTATGTTTTACACGAGTTTTGCCAAATCCTTCCCAACATAGTTATAGAAAGATATGTCTTCCTCTAGAATGACAATCTCATAATATTGTAACCTAGGGGCTTCCCTGGTGGCTCAGAGGTTAAAGCGTCTGCCCCCAGTGCGGGAGACCCAGGTTCGATCCCTGGGTTGGGAAGATCCCCTGGAGAAGGAAATGGCAATCCACTCCAGTATTTTTGCCTGGAGAATCCCATGGACGGAGAAGCCTAGTAGCTTACAGTCCACGGGGTTGCAAAGAGTCAGACACGACTGAGCGACTTCACCTTCACCTTCACCTTCAGGAAGAAAGGAAAGGAAAGTGAAGTCACTCAGTCGTGTCCGACTCTGTGACCCCATGGACTGTAGCATACAAGGCTCCTCCGTCCATGGGATTTTCCAGTCAAGAGTACTGCAGCGGGTTGCCATTTCCTTCTCCAGAGGATTTTCCTGACCTAGGGATTGAACCTGGGTCTCCCACATTGCAGGCAGACGCTTTACCATCTGAGCCATCTAGGAAGAAGACAAAAATAACATGTATGGTTGGAGGAATCTTAGTACAAGAAAGGAGTTGACAGGAGTTTAAATAAAGCATGACTTGTTATGATTATGTTCTGTCTTGACCTTGGCTACCCTTAAATAGAATAAAATGGCAATATTTTCCTTTGTGTTACTGAATTATCTGTGGCTTATTTGATTTTGTTTGTTATTAAGCAATTTCCCCAGAGCATCTTCTTTCAACCATCTTTTAGGGATAATATTAATTGCATTATGTAAAATTACAGTTCTCATAAATGCATGAAAAAAAATTGGCTGTTACATAAAGATAGAGATTAATATCTTTAAATGTAGAGTTTGTTTTATGGAAAAAAGAAAATTCCTGTAAATGAAGACATTCATGTGATAAATAAGAACTAGAAAGGGAAAGATAAAATCTCGTAAAATAAGCAAGTGTGTCTTTTGTCACCTAAGCGCTAGAAATAATATACATTCGTTCCAGTGTGTGGACAATGAAGTGTAAATATTATACTTCAGAAACAAGACTAATTCAGGTATTTCAGAATGATTTATGATTACATATCACTATTTCCATGCACAATTCTTATACATCAACTTAATGGGAATTTTAACTGACTTAAATTCAAGTTTGAAACAATTCTAATGGTAGATATTTTAACTGCAAAGTTATGCTTGATTTGTGTGATTCAGTGATTACATAACATATTTCACAAGAAATACTTGCTATGTAAAATGAGAGCGTGAAAGTACCATACAATGCTTACATTCTTTCTCCTGACCACTTTTAAATTATCTCCTACTTTGTAGGTGATAAAGGGAACTAATTTTTCTTGGCAATAAGAAGTCCTTCTATGTGATTTTCACTTAGAAAAGTCAATCTTCAAAATAGATGAAATTGGATTGACTATAAAAATAGAACAACATAAGTATGTTTACTTTTGGAAGCAAGAATAACTAATTTAATTATAATTACCTTACTTGTTTTATATTTCTATGTCTTGCGTTTGCAAATCTGGAGAGAATATACATGTTAAATTAAATTTCTTTTTCTCCAGGCTCCTCTTTCCATGGGGATTCTCCAGTCAAGAATCTGGAATGGGCTGCCATGCCTTCTTCCAGGGGATCTTCCCAACCCAGAGAGTGAATCCAAGTCTCCCACATTGCAAATAGATTCTTTACCTACTGAGCTACCAGGGAAGCCCAAGAATACTAGAGTAAATAGCCTATCCCTGCTCCAGGGGATCTTTCCAACCCAGGAATTGAACCAGGGTCTACTTCACTGCAGGTGGATTCTCTACCTGCTGATACAAGGGAAGACCAAGAATAACTAATTTAATTATAATTGCCTTACCTTTTTTGTTTGTTTGTTTCTATGTCTTGTGTTTGCAAATTTGGGGAGAATATGCATGTCCTATTAAATTTACTTTTTTTTTCTTTCTTTAAATTTCTCTAATTTTAACAAACTATAATTAAATGATTATTTAAACACATTAAAGGGTGAAATCACAATAGTGTCATTTCTTGATTAAATACATCCTATTTTTTTCATAGTTATTGTTAGTTAACCATTTCCATATCTCACTTAGCCAACTGTCTTACGAGTATAAATTCATTCATTCATACTATCATAGTATATATTTGCTATTATTACTAATCTACATACACATGAAGTGTAATATTAAGAGAGATTCAAGAGATATAAGTATAGTTTTTTTTTTGTTTGTTTGTTTGTTTGGTGTGTGTGTGTGCACACTAAGTCACTTCAGTTGTGTCCCACTCTTTGTGACCCTATGGACTATAACCTGCAAGGCTCCTCTGTCCATGAGATTCTCCAGGCAAGAATACTGGACTGGATTGCCATGCCTTTTTCCAGATGATCTTCCAGACCCAGGGATCAAACCATGTCTCTTAATACATCTCCTACATTGGCAGGCAGGTTCTTTACCATTAGCACCACTTGAGAAGCCCTTAAATCCAGTTTACTAATTTACTAGTTTACTTCTACTTAATCAGGAGTAGAATTGTGAATCACCAATCACACCAAGTCATGCTTATTCTAGAAAAAAATATATAAAATAAGTAATTGCTGATATATTAATTAATGGAGATCTTATCCTTCATGTACTAAGTGATATCATATATCAGTGGCCCCCTCATATGAAAATGATATTATTAACTCAGCATCACTGTATCATGTATTTTGAGGTTTTGTTTTTTTTTTCCCCAATAAGGATGATCACACTGTAGTAAACTATTCACATTTCTTTACCATACCCACCTCCTAAGTGCAGTTTAACATGGGACCATATGTTATTTTATCATATTCTGAGTTTCTTAACATCTTTAAGGACAACTGGAAAGAGAAAGTAGGTATGACCATGTGTAAATGATGTGAGAGAAGAGAATTTTGAATGCCTTTTGCTATATCACTGAAGCCTGGTACATAATGAATTTCAATCAGTTATCTTTTTTAGTAAATCAATTTAGAGTACAAAACATCACCTTCAGTTATTCACAAGGCATATAACTTGCATGTTAAATCAGAAACTCCCGTCATTTCTCACCCCAAATCTTGGACTACCCACTTTCTCCCAGTAAGTAGACTCCATTGTTCCAGGTTTTGCCTTCGACTTAAACCAGAGATTCTATCACTGATCTACAATCTCTATCATCCAGGCAACTGTCTTTCCCTCCTTCCTGACCTACACAATAAAAACAAAGTGTACCGATTTTTATTGTATAGCACAATTTAAAAGAGTTATGTGACCAAAGTCTGGTGTCAGAAAACAAAGGAAGGTGAGAAATGATACACAGCAGTATATCTGCCTGCAATGTGGGAGACCTGGGTTTAATCCCTGTGCTGGGAAGATTCCCTGGAGGAAGGCATGGCAACCTACTCCAATGATCTTGCCTGGAGAACCTCTATGGATAGAGGACCCTGGTCGGCTGCAGTCCATGGGGTTGCAAAGAGTCAGACACAACTGATCAACTAACCACAGAGTAAAAACTATTAACAGAGTGTAACCTAAAAACATTTTTACAGGATATGATCCCAGTTAACCACTTTTGACATTATATCACAAATTATATACATTTGGAGATTACTTTCAAACACACTTTGAATTACTACATAAAAGTTGATCATAGCTCTCATTTTATCTTTGACAATATGGCACTAAGAAATTTCAAAAAATCACCACTTATTATTGTCAATTTTCTTGTAAGATCATTTCTAATGTATACAGTGAAATTCAACTGATCAACTAACCACAGAGTAAAAACTATTAACAGAGTGTAACCTAAAAACATTTTTACAGGATATGATCCCAGTTAACCACTTTTGACATTATATCACAAATTATATACATTTGGAGATTACTTTCAAACACACTTTGAATTACTACATAAAAGTTGATCATAGCTCTCATTTTATCTTTGACAATATGGCACTAAGAAATTTCAAAAAATCACCACTTATTATTGTCAATTTTCTTGTAAGATCATTTCTAATGTATACAGTGAAATGAGGACATCTCATAATTACTTTCAAGTCAATCTAACACCTTCTATATAAAGATCTTTTTTCTAGGAGCAGATGGAGATTCAGTAAAAAGTAAAATACAACGTCTCCCCTAAAGAAGATATTTTCTAGTCTTGGACACTGATATATGCACAATTATCTGTAATAGAAAACAGAATGTGTGAATGTGCAGGACAGGGAGCAATTACCAGAAAATTCAGAGAGTCAGAATAATTATGAATGTGAGCTTCTAGTAGCTGATTAGCACTTTAGCAGGTAGGAAAGGAGAAGAGATTGTTAAAATTAGAGAAATATATATATATGTATATATACACAATATGCAGAAAATAATAGTCTGGTGAAACTTGACTGTAATGCATGTGGAATTCAAATGAACTTGAATCCAGATCTGGAAATCCCTATATGTTAGACTATGCAGAGCACATCATGAGAAACCCTGGCTGGATGAAGCACAAGCTGGAATCAAGACTGCCGGGAGAAATATCAATAACCTCAGATATGCAGATGACACCACCCTTATGGCAGAAAGTGAAGAAGACCTAAAGAGCATTTTGATGAAAGTGAAAAAGGAGAGTAAAGCATTGGCTTAAAACTCAACATTCAAAAAATGAAGATCATGGCATCTGGTCCCATCATTTTATGGCAAATAAATTGGGAAATAGTGGAAACAGTGGCAGACTTTATTTTGGGGGGCTCCAAAATCACCACAGATGGTTAATACAGCCATGAAATTAAAAGACACTTGCTTTTTGGAAGAAAAGTTATGACCCACCTAAATAGCATATTCAAAAGCAGAGACATTACTTTGTCAACAAAGATCTGTCTAATCAAAGCTTTGGTTTCTCCAGTAGTCATGTATGGATGTGAGAGTTGGACTATAAAGAAAACTGAGTGCTGAAGAATTGATGCTTTTGAACTTGTGGTGCTGGAGAAGACTCTTGAGAGGCCCTTGGACAGCAAGCAAGGAGATAAAACCTAAAGGAAATCAGTCCTGCATATTCATTGGAAGGACTGATGCTGAAGCTGAAACTCCAGTATTCTGGCCACCTGATGTGAATAGCTGACTCACTGGAAAAGACCCTGATGCTGGGAAAGATTGAAGGTGGGAGAAGGGGCGACAGAGGATGAGATGATAGAATGGCATCACTGACTCAATGGACATGAGTTTGAGTAAACTCCAGGAGTTTGTGATGGACAGGGAGGCCTGGTGTGCTGGTCGCAAACAGTTGGACATGACTGAGCAACTGAACTGAACTGAACTGAATTGAAGGACTTTGCATCCTTTACGAAGATTATCACTGGGGAGGGATTTACATATATACATTTCAGTTAAATATTGCTTTTTCTTCTCTAAGAGAAAAAATTCAGGAAATAAAATCCTAGTTTACACATATCTTTCGTCATTCAAAATTTAAACACTTAACTGAATCTAAGGGCGAAAAAAAAAGGCATTCTGGAAGCTTTACTTTCTACCAGTTAGAAAAAGTTGTTTCTCAGCCCTCAAACATTGTCAATAATGTATATTTTCATAATGCAAGATTTACAAAAGTAACACATGTATATCAAAAGATTGAGACAATATCTCTTTTCAACTATCTTATTCCCGTTCTATTCCTTGAGGGTGACAAACATGCTTCTTATGTAAATGAATTACAATATGTACAATATTCTGCACCTTGTTTTTTTTTTCACTTAAAAATGACATTCCATTGCTAAATTCTCTGATATTACAAAACATGTCACAATGATCTATCTTTATTCTGCATGCCTCTTAACTCACAAATGCAAATTTTAGTTCAGATTTTAAAACATATGTTCTGCTTTTCCCTGATTCAGGCTAGGGAGACTGTACATTGCTAGGAATGGTCAGGAAGATCCCTGGAGAAGGAAATGGCAACTCACTCCCATATTCTTGCCTGGGAAATCCCAGGGACAGAGGAGTCTGTGGGACTACAGTCCATGGGTTGCAAAAGAGTTGGACAGAACTTAGTAACAGCAGCAGCAGTATTTCATCTAAATTCTCTGATATTACAAAACATGTCACAATGATCTATCTTTATTCTGCATGCCTCTTAACTCACAAATGCAAATTTTAGTTCAGATTTTAAAACATATGTTCTGCTTTTCCCTGATTCAGGCTAGGGAGACTGTACATTGCTAGGAATGGTCAGGAAGATCCCTGGAGAAGGAAATGGCAACTCACTCCCATATTCTTGCCTGGGAAATCCCAGGGACAGAGGAGTCTGTGGGACTACAGTCCATGGGTTGCAAAAGAGTTGGACAGAACTTAGTAACAGCAGCAGCAGTATTTCAGGTTGTCCTCAGAGATACTTGCTCAGTCAGTAGTCATATTTTGGTGTGTCCCTGGGAAATGATGAGCTCAGGATCCACAATCTCTATATCTTGATCCAGCAGGATGTTTTCATACTGCTGAGGTTTATTTTTTTTAAATTCTTTGTATATTTTATATACAATTTCTTTATCAGATGTAGTTGGAAATCTTTTTTCCCCAGAATTTGGTTTGTCTTCTCAATCTCTTAACAGTGTCTTTCACAGAGCAAAAGCTTTTAAAACTTTTTTCTAATTAATTATAAATTTTTCTTACATTATCATACCTTTGGTGTTGTCAATAATCTATTCTACCTTTTAACTAAGTTACTCATATATATTCTTTATAATTTTTTAAAAATTATGATTTCTATTGAATGTCTTGATGGAATACTATTTTGTACTAAGAGATAAAAATTTCAGGATTTACTCTCCTATTGAATATGAGGATTTATGTCATATCAATTTGTGTAATTTTCAAATATTATATTTGATTATTACATTTCTTTATTCTTTCTAATTTGTAATTCTGCAATTTTATCACAGGCATGTTGAACTTTCTCATTAATATAGTTCTGTTTCTCACATTTGAACTGAATTCTTTTTCACATCATATCTATTCTAAAGTTTTTCATTTTTTCATTTTATTATTTTCCAATGTCTCACTATTCATTAAAATTTTCATTTTAATGACCATCTGAGTGAATGTGTATATACATATAATCACTTTACAAAATAGTTGGCATCACTTTGTAACTATGAATAATATATCCTAGGAACTGAGCTATTGGCTTCCCTGATAGATCAGTTGGTAAAGAATCCACCTACAGTGCAGGAGACTCCAGTTTGATCCCTGGGTTACACGATCCCCTGAAGAAGGGAAAGGCTATCCACTCCAGTATTCTGGCCTGGGGAGTTCCATGGCCTGTACAGTCCATGGGGTCACAAAGAGTTGGACATGTCTGAGTGACTTTCAATCACTCCCTTACAAGCAATTTGAAAATGCAATTTGAAAAACTTGGATAAGACTGCTCTAGACAGTATTTTATAGTAAATAAAATAAAATAAAATAAAAACATAGGAAGAAATTGTGTTTCTATCAGTAATACAATGGGAAAATGACTGTGAAAAATAAATAAACTAGAACTTCATGTATCAACAATGTTGACAGTAAATATGTAACTTGGAGTAAGAAAGAAATCTAGTTTCAGAGAAATGCACAAATTATGTTTCTAGTCATCTCAAGATCAAAAGCAGATTAAGTTATCAAAATAGTTTAGGAATAAATTCTAATACAGTACAATGTTTAATATGCAAACCAATTATTAATAGAAAAATTATAAGAGTGGTTAACCTCTGGAAGAAATGAAATGATAAACTTGTAGAAGAACATCAGGACTNCAAATTATGTTTCTAGTCATCTCAAGATCAAAAGCAGATTAAGTTATCAAAATAGTTTAGGAATAAATTCTAATACAGTACAATGTTTAATATGCAAACCAATTATTAATAGAAAAATTATAAGAGTGGTTAACCTCTGGAAGAAATGAAATGATAAACTTGTAGAAGAACATCAGGACTATTCAAAGTTACTAGTTTTTACTTTGGGTAGAAGGTACATAGATTTGCTTTTTTCTTTTTCTTTTTTAGTCTTTATTTATTTTTTTAATTTTATTTTACTTTACAATACTGTATTTGTTTTGCCATACATTGACATGAATTCATCATAGGTGTACATGAGTTCCCAACCCTGAACCCCTCTCCCACCACCCTCCCCATATCATCTCTCTGGGTCATTCCAGTGCACCAGCCCCAAGCATCCTGTATCCTATATCGAACCTAGACTAGCAATTTGTTTCTTGCATGACAGTATACATGTTTCAATGCCATTCTCTTAAATCATCCCACCCTCTCCCTCTCCCACAGAGTCCAAAAGTCTGTTCTTTACATCTCTGTCTCTTTTGATGTCTCGCACACAGGGTTATCATTACCATCTTTCTAAATTTCATATATATGTGCTAGTATACTGTATTGGTGTTTTTCTTTCTGGCTTACTTAGCAGTGCATATGTTAAGTCTGCATATGTGCATCCTATATGCTAATGTATATATGTGCATATTTATAAATATCTTTAGGTGAAGAGGGGCAGATGGGAGCTGAAACACAGAACTTTATCTTAGGAGGTATTTGTCTTTAGAAATGATAAATATTATCTGGAGCTATATGTTGGTTATATGCTCAGCAGCTGCTGAAATGCAGAGCTTGCTTTTTACAAATATTGCTTCACTGCCTTCTGTTCAATTTTAATGTCATTTCCTAATATCTCAATTTTAATTGATTGTAGTTTCCCTGTTAGTTGAGAAAATGGAAAAAGTCCAAGCTTATTAAATCAATAAACTTAATAGTCAATTTAAAATCATTTTTTAAAGTTACAATGGCTCTACATATTTCTTGGAAGTAAATTTATATCTTGATGAGATTTTTATTCAAAGATAATTCTATGTTATATCTCGCTGCATTAAAAAAAAGTATTCTTAGTAGCTAAGAATGATTTATAATAACCTAGGCTTTTGCTATGTATAAAACATACATCTAGATTACTTTAAATGGTGTGCCACTGAACTTATGAAAAAAAAAATTTAAAATACTCAGTGCCACATTTTACCAAAACCAGTTGTTGAGTGCCTTTCTGCAAAAAATTGTCTCTATGTAATGTTCAAAATGAATTAACCTGGCTGTGCAATTCTCCACTCAAGGGCATCTACAATTATATAAAGAAGACTGAGCGCCAAAGAATTGATGCTTTTGAACTGTAGTGTTGGAGAAGACTCTTGACAGTCCCTTGGACTGGAAGAAGATCCAACCAGTCCATTCTGAAGGAGATCAGCCGTGGGATTTCTTTGGAAGAAATGATGCTAAAGCTGAAGCTCCAGTACTTTGGCCACCTCATGCGAAGAGTTGACTCATAGGAAAAGACTCTGATGCTGGGAGGGATTGGGGGCAGGAGGAGAAGGGGACGACCGAGGATGAGATGGCTGGATGGCATTACGGACTCGATGGATGTGAGTCTGAGTGAACTCCAGGAGTTGGTGATGGACAGGGAGGCTTGGCGTGCTACGGTTCATGGGGTTGCAAATAGTCGGACATGACTGAGTGACTGAACTGAACTGAACTGAACACACATATGATAAACAAACACGCAAATAAATTAGTGAAGATAATACTGTGAGAGATGAGTAAGGGACAATACAGAAATTCGTGTTTCGTGATCAAAAAGAAGTCTTTTCTTTTGATCAATATTTGTAGGAAAAAAATCATTTTTATTCTTTTACATAAAATTTATTTTGTTCATTTACACTGTTCTTCCCTATTCCAAACTGAAATAGAGTCATTCTATTTTACATATTTTTTTGTCTGTATTATCTTTATTTAACTGCTGTATTCTCTTTATTTAACTGCCTTACTCTGTTAGGAGTTTATTTATCATCCTTCTTTTCCTAACAAGTTAATTTTATTCTTTAAGAAGTTATATTTTATTTTTATCCCTTAGTCTGATGATCTAAATTATGGTCCTCACTTCTAAGCAGTGGCTTGTCTGAAGTCTCAATTGAATGCTTAAAGCATTCTTATCTCTTGCTAACTCAGAACTCTAATATATAGTTCTGTAATTCTTCTCTACTTCTATTCAACTTCTAGCTTGCAACAGTCACTCTTTGAGGCCACAAAAAATTTCCACTGATTATTTATAAACCAGTCTTTTGACAAGAATCAGCAGGGAAATCAGTAGGCATTTAAATTTTTGTGTCCCATCTGTGCAGTTTCCTTATTTCTAGGGCCATGACATACATATACCTGGGAATTTGTAGTGGGATACTTACATATAATCTGCTGCCACTAAGTCATTTCAGTCATATCCAACTCTGTGCAAACCCATAGATGGCAGCCCACCAGGCTCCCCTATCCCTGGGATTCTCCAGGCAAGAACACTGGAGTGGATTGCCATTTTCTTCTCCAATCTACAGATAAGGGTGAGTGCATATTGGACAGCTGCATGCATGTTAAGAAAAGACATGAAAAGACCCTAAATTCTCACTGCTAAATGAACTTGAGGCTTTGAACACACAGAAATTGAAAGCTAAAATGGCAAAGCTGTAGACTTGTACTTGAAATTGACTAAAGGGTTGAAAAACTTAGGAAGTTAGAAGAAATTTATCAAAGAAAAATGGTTAAATTTGGATGAGAAGAGAAAGAGTATTCAACTTGGCTGGCTGTTAAAGATATGCTCCAACATACACACAGATCTCTTTGAAAGGCTGGGAGACATGCTGGAGCAGAAAAGGAAATCTCTGTCTTAGCTGGCCACTAAATTAACAGAATAGAAACTTCACTAGACTGAAACATCAAAGAATGCAGGTTTGATGGAATTTGTTCAGAAAAGGTACTAGACAAACTGAGTTAATATCTACAGTAACAACTAAAACAGAAATAACAAAACTAGGATGGAATCTGTTTTCCAGAGTCATCAGATTATATTATATAAAATGTCAAGTGCTCATTAAAAATTGAGACATAAAATAAACAAGAAAGTATGGTCCATATAGAAAAGATAGCAAATAAAAGAAAAGTTATTGAGGATAAACTTATCCTTATTAGGCAAAAATTATAAAATCAACCATTTAAAAATTGTTCAATGATATAAAAGAAAACATGCTTAAATAACTAAATGAAAGTATACAAATTATATCTCACTAAAGATAGAATATTGGTAAAGAAATAGAAATCATAGAAAAATAAAAATCATGGACTCAGAAAGTATAATACAAGGCTTAATGCAAAAAATTCAGAGAGGCTCAAGAGAATATTTAAGCTGGCAGGAAAATGCATTGGCTAAGTTAAGAGAGAGGAACTGAGATGGTCCAATATATGGAACAGAAATTTTAAAAATAAGGGAACAAATAGCCTTTTCAACAAATGGTGCTGAGATAATTGGATATCCACAGGGAAAAGAATACAACTGGACTCTTATCTGACAACATATACAAAATTAACTAAAATTAGATCCAATATTTCAATATAAGAAGTCAAAATAAAAACAACATTTGTATAAATCTTCTTTGGATTAGGCAATGATTTTTTAGATATGGTACTTTAAGCACAAACAACAAGAGTTAAACTGGACCTCACTGAAATTAAAAACTTTGTACTTCAAGTGGCTCTATCTAAAAAGTGAAAAGAAAACCTACAGAAAGAAATGTGTGTGTATATATATATATAATGTATGAATAACCTATATGGAAATAATCTATAATCTAGAATATATTTTTTAAAACACTTTAAAAACTCCAAGAAAAATACTTGCAAATGAAATCTAACAATAAATTTAAAAGATTATATACCATGATGAAGTGGGGTTTATCCCATGGATGCAAGGATTTATCAAACCAATCCATCTGATGCACTACAAATTGAAGAATAAAGCCATTTCAACAGATTCAGAAAAAACTTTAATAAAATGTGGAACTGTATCAACTGTATCAACAACTGTATTGTTTAATGTGGATAAAATCCCTCCAGAAAGTGAGCATAGAGGAATATACCTCAGCATAACAAAGCCATATATGACAAACCCACTGATAACATAATAGTCAATTGTGAACAGCTAAATGCAATTTTTCCTAAGATCAGCAACAAGACAAGGATGCCCATTCTTGCCACTTTTTTTCAACAAAGTTTTTGAAATCTTAGCGAAATCAATCAGGGAAAAGAAATAAAAATAAAAGGCATCCAATTGGAAAGGAAGAAGTAAAAGTGTCACTGTTTACAGATAACTTGCTACTATAAATAGAAAATTCTAAAGAGGCTACCAGAAAACTATTAGAGCTCATTAATGAATTTGGTAAATTTACAGGGTACAAAATTAATATACACAAATCTGTTGCATTTCTATACACTAACAATGAAGTACCAGAAGAGAAATTAAGGGAACAATCCCATTTATAATTGCATCAAAAAGAATAAAATATCTAAGAATAAACATACCTAAGGGTGCAAATGACTTGAATTCCAAAACTATAAGTTTCTTATGAAGTAAACTGAAAATGACACAAACAAATGGAAAAATATATATTCTTGGATTGGAAGAATCAATATTGTGAAAATGGCCATACTACTCAAAGCAATCTACAGATTCAATGCAATTCCTATCAAAACACCAGTGGGATTTTTCATAGAACTAGAAGTAAAAAATGTTAAACTCATATGTAAACATGAAAGACCGCAAACAGCCAAAACAATCTTGAGAAAGGATAATGGAACTGGAGGAAGTAGGTTCCCTGGCCTCAGGCTATCTTACAAAGCTACAGTAACCAAAACAGTATGGTACTGACACTAAAATAGACACATAGATCAACATAACAAGACACAGAGCCCTTATGGTGAGTTAATCTACAACAAAGGGAGCAGGAATATACAATGGAGAAGAGAGTCTTCAGTGAATAATGCTAGGAAAACTAGACAGTTACATGTAAAATAATGAAATTCAACATTCTCTAATACCATTTAGAAAAATAAACTCAAAATGGAATAACAAACTAAACGTAAGACCAGATTCTATAAAACTCCTAAGGGAAAACATAGGCAGAACATATTTTGACATAAATCACAGCAATAGCTTTTTGGATCCATCTACAAAAGTAAATAAAATAGAAACAATAACAAGTAAATGAAACCTAATTAAACTTAAAAGGTTTTTGGATAGCAAAGGAAACCATAAACAAAAAGGCAACTTACTGAATGGGAAAAAAAATTTGCAAATTATATAACTAATAGAGGCTTAATATCCAACATTTATAAGCAGCTCACACAATTCAATATTTTAAAAATCTGATTAAAAATTGGGTAAAGGTACTGAATAGACATTTTTCCAAAGAGTAAATGCAGATGGCCAAAAGGCACATTAAAAAAGGCTCACCATAACTAATTGTCAGGAAAATGCAAATCAAAACCACAATGAGATATCAACTCACACAAATCAGAATGGTTGTCATTAAAAAGAACACACTAAAAATTGCTGACAAGGATGGGTAGAAAAGGGAACCCTTGTACATTACTGGTGGGAAAATAAATTGGGTTAGCCACTGCAGAAAATGGTATAAAAGTTTCTCAAAAAACTAACAGAACTATCATATGATGCAGCAATTCTACTTCTGAGTATATAAACAATATATATATACACACACACACACACTCACACACACACACTAAATATCCACCTCAATGTTCATAGCAGCACTATTCAGAATTGCCAAGAAAAGGAAATAATTTAAGCATCCATTGACAATGAATGAAGAAGATGTTGGTGTATATATACAATGGACTAGTAATCAGCCATAAAAAGAATGAAATTCTGACACTTGCAGCAGCATGGATAGATTTGGAAGGCATTATGCCTGGAAAGTCCCATGGACAGAGGAGCCTGGTAGGCTGCAGTCCATGAGGTCGATAAGAGTCAGACAGGACTGAGCATCTTCACTTTCACTTTTCACTTTCATGCATTAGAGAAGCAATGGCACCCCACTCCAGTATTCTTGCCTGGAGAATCCCAGAGACAGGGGGGCCTAGTGGGCTGCCGTCTATGGGGTCGCACAGAGTCGGACATGACTGAAGCAAATTAGCAGCAGCAGCAGCATGCTAAGGGAAATAATTAAGAGAAAGAAAAATACTATATGTTATCACTTATTATGGAATTTAAAAAATACAAGAAACTTGTGAATATAACAAAAAAGAAACAGTCACAGAGACAGAGAACAAACTAGTGGTTACCAGTGGAGAGGGGCAGGGAATAGGGAAGTGGAAAGGAACAAACTATTTGGTATAAGATAGACTCAGGGTGTATTGTACAACACAGGGAATATAGTCAGTATTTTGTCATAACTGCAAATAGAAAGTAACCTTTGAAAATTGAGTAAATTAAAAAAAAGTTTAATACTCATAATTCAACCATACATGACAAAAAGCCCAATTTAAAAAAGGAGCAATGGGAAATATGAGCAAAGATTTTTAATCAACATTTTCCAGAGAACACATATAAATATCCCATAAGAAGAAAAGATGTTCAATATCATTAGTCACTCTGGAAATACAAATCAAAAACACAATGAAATATCACTTCACACCCACTAGGATGTCTATGATCAAAAAGACAGAAAATGAAAAGTATGAGCATGGGTGAAGAGAAAGTAGAGCACTCATGTATTGACAGCAGGGTGGTAAAATGATACAGCTGCTTTGAAAAATGGTTTGGCAAATACACCAAAATTAAACATTCAACTAACACATCACCCAGCAATCCTTCTCCTAGATGAATATGAAACAGGATTGAAAACACAGATCTATGCAAAATTAGTATATGGCTATTCACAGCATCATTATTTAAAAATCCAAAACATGTGTATAATCTACATGTTTATCAATGGTTAATAAAATTTGGCATTGAAAAGTAAATGGACTGTATCATTAAATAATGAAACACTGATCCAGGCTATAATATATCAGAGGTTTAAGAATTCAGGCACAGATGCCATAATTATATGAATGAAATCATATAAAAGATTTAGAACAGGCAAATCCATAGAGACAGAAACTAAGTTAGTAGTTGCCAAGGTCTAGGAGAATGAAAAATTCGGCTTAAAGCTCAACATTCAGAAAACTAAGATCATGGCACCTGGTCCCATCACTTCATGGCAAATAGATGGGGAAACAGTGAAAACAGTGGCTTGACTTTATTTTGGGGGGTTCCCAAATCACTGCAGATGGTGAATGCAGCCATGAAATCAAAAGACACTTACTCCTTGGAAGGAAAGTTATGACCAATCTAGACAGCATGTTAAAAACAGAGACATTACTTTGTTAACAAAGGTCCGTCTAGTCAAGGCTATGATTTTCCCAGTACTCATGTATGGATGTGAGAGTTGGACTATAAAAAAGCTGAGGGGAGAAGAATTGATGCTTTTGAACTGTGGTGTTGAAGAAGACTCTTGACAATCCCTTGGACTGCAAGGATATCTAAGTCCATTCTAAGGGAGATCAGTCCTGGGTGTTCTTTAAAGGACTGATGTTGAAGCTGAAACTCCAATACTTTGGCCACCTCATGTGAAGAGGTGACCCATTTGAAAAGACCCTGATGCTGCGAAAGATTGAGGGCAGGAGGAGAAGGGGATGACAGAGGATGAGATGGCTGGATGGCACCACCAACTCGATGGACATGAGTTTGGGTGAACTCTGGGAATTGGTGATGGACAGGGAGGCCTGTCATGCTGGGGTTCATGGGGTCACAAAGAGTCGGACATGACTGAGTGACTGAACTGAACTGAGCTGAACCGAAGGGCTAGAGGAAAGGAAATTGGAAGGTGACCGCTGATGGGTACAGGGTTTCTTTCTGGAGTGATAATAGTGCTGTATGATTATACAGTAATAATATATGAACATTTGGTAAATATACTGAAACCCGCTGAATTTTACACCATAAAAGAGTGAATTTTATAATAGGTAGATAACATCTATAAAGCAAATAATTAAAGTTTTTTATCTTTATTTATTTATTTTACTTCATCAATAATACTCTTTTAAATTTGAGTTCATTTTCTAGCAATAAATGCACTCCAATGAACACCTGAACTCAGCCTCTGTAGCAGGAACAAAGAAAACAAAATTGCTTTAAGAGACTTAGGTAAAAGGGTTAATGAAAACAGAAATGCCATTTTGTTTTTGTTTTTGTTTTTTTCAAGTAGATTGAGAAAAAGAGATGTATACTCACATTTAAAAGAAAAGATAACTATAAAATACACTTATAATTCATCATGGTGTCAAAGGATCCCAAAGTTTCCTTTATCCTAATTCTTACAGGGAGAGAAGCAGAAATTTAAGGAACAATCTCAGCCAGTAGAAACAATTGACGCTAAATGAGTGATTAAGATTCTACAGGACACTTTCTGAATGGAATTAATAGACTGATAGATAAACACACATTTAATTTTTGTCCTTGTATAAATACATCACATTATGTCAGCAAATCTGAAACCAGTGTAAAAAAAAAAATAAGTAAGAATACTGCAATTTTTTTTTTTAAGTCAAAGTAGAAAGTGCTTCTTAGGCTCTTATAAACTGCATACAGTAGGGAAGAATTCACATAGTAACTAGTAGACAGTGACCATTAGCTCTCTTACCATGCAATAGGAATGCACAACAACCTAGGGAGTAGTCTGCCTTTAAGTGAGATTAAGTTTATAAAAAAAAATATATATATATATATATATATATTTCTTATCAGTAAGAGGCCAATCCAAGAATGTACATAAATGTCGTTTGTGGATACATCTGACTTTCATTAAAAGATACATTGTGTTTAGATTTGGATCAGTTCAGTTCAGTCACTCAGTCGTGTCCAACTCTGCGACCTCATGAATCACAGCACGCCAGGCCTCCCTGTCCATCACCAACTCCTGGAGTTCATTCAGACTCAAATACTGTGGTGTAATACATGGGTAAAAAATACTTTTCCTTCCTTTGAGGATATTTTGCTTCAAGGAGCCTGAACTATTTAATAATATGTGAGAAATAAAGTGACACAAGTACACACATATGTGCATGCAGATATACATCCTCAACGTGAACTAAACGTGTGGATAGGCAGAGTATAAAGTTATTGATACTCTGTGGAAATGAATTCAATCAGTACTACTTCAAAATAAAATGACACTTCTAAGCAATTTTTTTTTAAACATCATTAAGTAACTATGTGTCAAACACTTAAACTTCACTAATTCTCTTTTGATGCGAACAATAATTTTGGGTACTTAGCTAGGTTCAAAGTTGTTTTGCAAAATGTTGCTATGAGAAATATCACAGATGTTTAATGCCAAGGATCATGAATGACTTGAGTTGCTAATAATTTGAGAAGGCAAGAAAATATAATTCATATATTCAGAGTGGTATAGTATTTATAAAAATTAAAAACAAATGAACAAAGTTTGATATACAAATTTAATTAATTCAACTGTAAAATCGTACTACTAAGAGACTATATATTATTGAACTTATTATTCTTGATATTTCCATTAAATTAATATCAAAGGCAGCACATAAAATTTGTTATTTTTATATGATAGAGATTTACATGTGCAATGTGAAAAAAAAAGAGTGGTGTAAATTAGTGGAAAGAATTTTTAAAATAATATAATGAGGCATATTTCTATAAAATATATCTGGATAATTATTTACCCTTTCAGTATGTGTGTGTGTTTTCATAAACAACATAGTTATTCTGTGACCTAAATATCTCTCCTATGACTTAATAATTTCTAGTAGAGAGATTGTTTGGCCTAAATTGTTACTAAAAATTAATTTTAAGGAGCATAGAATATATTTCATTTACTTATATTTTGGAAATATGTTTGAAAAACAAATTTCTGGACCTTGCTATATATGAAAAGTATAGAAAGATAATTTAGTCTTTTCCAAAATGTAGTTAAATTTGAAAAAATAATGTCTTTGAGTTACATAAGTTTCTGTGCAAGGTTGATTGATTAGGGTTTATCTGATTAACCAAAAAAGTGATGTTAGAAAAAAGTGTATAAAGAAAAAAACTAAAAACATACTCACATAGCAAAATAAGGGCAAAGTTTAGAGTATTAAGGATAACAATAGATCCTTATAAAGTGAATTTTTAAAATATCATGTATAGATGTGAGAATTGGACCATAAAGAAGGCTGAGAACCCAAGAATTGATGTTTTCAAACTGTGGTGCTGGAAAAGACTCTTGACAGTCCCTTGGACAGCAAGGAGACCAAACCAGTCAATCCAATGGGAAATCATCTCTGAATACTCATTGGAAGGACTGACACTGAAGCTCCAATATTTTGGTCTGGTGTGCTGCAGTCCATAGGGTCACAAAGAGTTCGACATGACTGAGCAACTTAACAATCACAACATAATTTGCTATTAGTAGGAGAGACAAAGGGTTGAACTTTTGCATACCTACACAATGACTATACAACACTAGTCATCTACTTTGTCTTTAAATATAAACATCTCATTTTCAAGGTAAAATTTCTCAATCTTTGGTCGAGACACCATATGCATCAGCCCTAACCTGAAAAGTCAGAATCTCTGGATTTGGGACACTAAAGTGTGTATGTTCATTAGCCTTTTATTTCATCCCAGTTATTCTTATGCTGAAGTATGAGGAAAAGGGAAAGAGGGTCCAGCATTTATTGATTTGGTTTAAATGGCAGACACAGTTCATCCTTCATCTCCGTTTATCCTGAATACCGTTACTATTTTAAATAGTATTACTGCTATATTATAGACTAGGAGACAGAGATTCAGAGAGTTTAAAATTATGTAAAACCTGTAAGAGGACATGTAAGTATTCAACATTCTATAAGTAATCTGCCTACAGAAGTTATTTCCTACTTGATACATGCTTAGAGGGATTTTCAGAGTACAGGCATCTGAATGAATAATCCGATTAGCTTTGACCCACCAACTGGAATCACACATACCCAATGAAGTCTGTTCAGCTCAGTTCAGTTCAGTTGCTCAGTCGTGTCTGACTCTTTGTGGCCCTATGAATTGCAGCACACCAGGCCTCCCTGTCCATCACCAACTTCTGATTTCACCCAAACTCCCATGCATCTAGTCCGTGATGCCATCCAGCCATCTCATCCTCGGTCGTCCCCTTCTCATCCTGCCCCCAATCCCTCCCAGAATCAAGGGTCTTTTCCAATGAATCAGCTCTTCACATGAGGTGGCCAAAGTATTGGAGTTTCAGCTTCAGCATCATTTCTTCCAAAGAACACCCAGGACTGATCTCCTTTAGAATGGACTGGTTGGATCTCCTTGCAGTCCAAGGGACTCTCAAGAGTCTTCTCCAACACCACAGTTCAAAAGCATAAATTCTTTGGTGCTCAGCTTTTTTCACAGTCCAACTCTCACATCCATACATGACTACTGGAAAAACCATAGCCTTGACTAGATGGACCTTAGTCGGCAAAGTAGCGTCTCTGCTTTTGAATATGCTATCTAGGTTGCTCATAACTTTCCTTCCAAGGGGTAAGCATTTTTTAAATTTCATGGCTGCAGTCACCATCTGCAGTGATTTTGGAGCCCAAAAAAATAAAGTCTGACACTGTTTCCACTGTTTCCCCATCTATTTCCCATGAAGTGATGGGACTGGATGCCATGATCTTTGTTTTCCGAATGTTGAGCGTTAAGCCAAATTTTCACTCTCCTCTTTCACTTTCATCAAGAGGCTTCACTTTCTGCCATAAGGGTGGTGTCATCTGCATAGCTGAGGTTATTGATATTTCTCCCAACAATCTTGATTCCAGCTTGTGCTTCTTCCAGCCCCGCTTTTCTCATGATGTACTCTGCGTGTAAGTTAAATAAGCAGGGTGGCAATATACAGCCTTGACATACTGTGTAACATATAAATCACATAATCCACAATTGTCCTCTTAAAAGAATACTGAATATATATTGATGTGATTGTTCTTATTGTTAGAAAATCAGTTGTGGATATAATTTTCCAGAAAATTAAGAAATACACAATAGTGAAATAAACTGTAACATTCTAAAAGCAAAGCTTCAGCCATTTTTATCTTATGATAATATATCTTATGATAATGCATTCAGAATGTTATCTACTTTTAAGGTATCTAAGTAACAAATTGCAAAATGGCCACTGAAAAAAGGTCTATCTAAAGAAGCCAAATGTAATAATAGTTTACCTGTTGATATGTGTATATTGACTTGAGAAATTTTCTTAACAGCAATAATTCGATAAACACAACTTAAACATTCTAAGAAGCTGTGTATCTGGCTCTCACTGAAGCACATCACTAGGTGTATTGGTTACATTTTATTAAGAATATATTAATTAAGAATTTTTAATGTTTAGCTATATGAAAAAGATTTGGAAAGACTGTCATTACTCCATGTAATTCACAAAAAAATTAATAAAGAAATTAAATCATTTGTTTCAAGATAATAAATAATATAGTTTTAAAAATTTTTTCTGTATTATTAAAAAGAACTAAAGATCTTTATCTATGGCCAAATTCAATACATTAGATACAGCTAAGATTTGTTGGATAGATTCTTCTTGTTCTCTTAATAAAATTATTTCATCTGTTCCAAATGTAAAAGTTTATTTTCTATACCTTCTTTCCTTTGCAAGCAACTGTTAAGTATTGTTCTTTAATATTTTAATTAAGTCAGCTCTGATTTTAATTCCATCAACAATTAAACACCTGCACTAAGTAACTTTGGGCTGATACACTGAAAATTTCCAGACTAGCCACGTAACTCCTATTAAAATTAATGGTTCTACATGCTAATTTTCCATGTTCCAGGATGAAAATTTCCCCACAGTGTTCAATAACCTTTAAAATTCCCCATTTCTTATTTTGTCACCAAATGCCAGTGAGGAGATTGTGCCACCTGTTATCAAACCATATTATAAAAAGATGATAGAAAAAAAAATACAATTGAGAATCTTTTCTCATACAGGGAATTTAAACCATGTTATAGTTTTGAACATATAGGTAGTAGTTATAAAGCATTCTTTTGATGCTTGATTAATATACTGAAATGAATAGTAGTGTAAGAAACTTCTCACATATTTCTAAGTAACATGAGTTCACTTTGATTCAACTTTAGGCAGCTTATGATTCAACATTTTTTTTTTATTAATGAAGTGAAAAATATAAATCAAAGTCACCAACAAATATCTTTAACAGACAGCAAAAAGGAGTTATGTAACTTTCAAGCTCTGTTGTTATAGACCTAACTGGTTATTACATTTTTTTAAGTTGATTGTTTTTATTACTTGTAAGTAATTTTGATATAATATTTGATTTAAAAATTCAATAAGACAATCTTATATTAAGTATAATATTTACTATTTTCACCTAGAGCTACTATTCACTTCAATGTTCTCTACATTATTATGGTGTCTTCCATATTAAGATGATCATCCTGGGATCAGTTTCTCCTGTGCCGAGTCAAAATCATTCCCTGGTTTTCAAGGAGGCTGAAACAAATATTTCTTCAGGCTCTGTCTTCGGCAATAGATCTATCTAGACCCTCACCTCTGATAGGCAACTCTCAGACTACTCTGATAACTAAAATAACCCTCAAAGAAATGTGAACATGATCACCTTTAATATATTATGAATTCATTCATAAAAATTCTGTAGACAAAATATTCTCAATGCGTGAAACTTTGCACATCAAGAAAGATTTGGTAATGTCTGGAGACATGTTTAGATGTCATAGTGAGGGAAATGCTACTGGCATCTAGGAGGTAGAAGCCAGAGATGTGGTTAAATATCTGCAATGCATGGGATAGCTCCCCACAACAATCATCCAATGTAAAATGTCACCAGTTCCAAGGTTAAGAAACCTATTATTAAATCAGATATTAAAATGATCATTTCTAAAACTATCCAGAACAGAATATAGAATATGTGTATCATTTATAAGAATCAGTTCAGTTCAGTCATGTCCAATTCTTTGTGACACCATGAATCGCAGCACGCCAGGCCTCCCTGTCCATCACCAACTCCCAGTGTTCACTCAGACTCACATCCATCGAGTCGGTGATGCCATCCAGCCATCTCATCCTTTGTCGTTCCCTTTACCTCCTGCCCCCAATCCTTCGCAGCATCAGGGTCTTTTCCAATGAGTCAACTCTTCGCATGAGGTGGCCAAAGTACTGGAGTTTCAGCTTTAACATCATTCCTTCCAAAGAACACCGAGGGCTGATCTCCTTTAGAATGGACTGGTTAGATCTCCTTGCAGTCCAAGGGACTCTCAAGAGTCTTCTCCACCACCACAGTTCAAAAGCATCAATTCTTCACCTCTCAGCCTTCCTCACAGTCCAACTCTCACATCCATACATGACCACTGGAAAAACCATAGCCTTGAGTAGACAGACCTTTATTGGCAAAGTAATGTCTATGCTTTTGAATATGCTATCTAGGTTGGTCATAACTTTTCTTCCAAGGAGTAAGCATATTTTAATTTCATTTAGGTTAATAAACAACTAAATGTGTTCATTATAAAATAGTAAATATCTTTAAAGTCAAAATATTTATTTTGATTTTTTACAAAGGCCTTTACTTATTTTTAAGTTAAAAGACACTTACTTCTTGGAAGAAAAGTTATGACCAACCTAGATAGCCTATTCAACAGCAGAGATATTACTTTGCCGACTAAGGTCCATCTATTCAAGGCTATGGTTTTTCCTCTGGTCATGTATGGATGTGAGAGTTGGACTGTAAAGAAGTCTGAGGGCCGAAGAATTGATGTTTTTGTACTGTGGTGTTGGAGAAGACTCTTGAGAGTCCCTTGGACTGCAAGGAGATCCAACAGGTCCATTCTGAAGGAGATCAGCCCTGGGATTTCTTTGGAAGGAATGATGCTGAATCTGAAGCTCCAGTACTTTGGACACCTCATGTGAAGAGTTGACTCATTGGAAAAGACCCTGATACTGGGAGGGATTGGGGGCAGGAGGAGAAGGGGACGACCGAGGATTAGATGGCTGGATGGCATCACGGACTCCATGGAAGTGAGTCTGAGTGAACTCTGGGAGTTGGTGATGGACAGGGAGGCCTGACGTGCTGCGATTCATGGGGTTGCAAATAGTCGGACACGACTGAGCGACTGAACTGAACTGAAGTTCTGTTACATGTGAGCCTTGCTCACCCGGCTGTAAGCTTTGTGAGGATAGGAACTCACAATGCTCCTGAAATAACTATTTTTCCCCTCCCAATCTTTCATGATTGGTTTATGTTAACAAGAGTCCTTATTATAATCTCTATTTGTCAATTCATTCTTAGAAAAGATAATTTTGGGGAAAAAAAATGACTACCACCTCGAAGATTTTGATTCCTTTCAGAAAAAAATTTGACTTACCAAGAGATGAAGAGGTATCTGAACTCTGGCAGAGGGAAAGGCAGGATTGATTGCCTTTACTGTAACCAACACTGTGAAAAGAAATATAATTACCTTTATTAGTCAAACGTTTTGTTTAAACAATTAAATTTACTATCATAAATGATTGGTTATTATTTTACTAGTATATTTGTTTATATGCATTATATGCATACACACATGTATTTGTTTCTCTTTTATATTTCAACTACATAACCTCATAATAATAGTAAGCAATATACGAAAAACAGAGTATAGAGAAGGTATATACAGAAAGCTTAACTAAAATATCAATTTGATTAAAAATATCTGTTTTCCTAATTTAAGGAATTTAATTTCCTCATTTACATTAGTATGAATATACATGCTAGTATATTATTTACTCTATGTATATATATTATGTACCATATAATATATATTAGATCATATGATTATATATGTGACAATGAAGACTCCTTTTGAACTGAAACAATTCATATAGATGGGTAAGAGACATTGAAGAAAATAGTGGGCTGGTTTTGTTAGGGGCCTAAGCATTTGAAGAATAGACATTTCTCCAAAGAAGATATACAGATGGCTAACAAACACATGAAAAGATGCTCAACATCACTCATTATCAGAGAAATGCAAATCAAAACCACAATGAGGTACCATTTCACTCCAGTCAGAATGGCTGCGATCCAAAAGTCAACAAGAAATAAATGCTGGAGAGGGTGTAGAGAAAAGGGAACCCTCTTACACTATTGGTGGGAATGCAAATTAGTACAGCCACTATGGAGAACAGTGTGGAGATTCCTTAAAAAATTGCAAATAGAACTGCCTTATGATCCAGCAATCCCACTGCTGGGCATACACACCGAGGAAACCAGAATTGAAAGAGACACGTGTACCCCCATGTTTATTGCAGCACTATTTATAATAGCCAGGACATGGAAGCAACCTAGATGTCCATCAACAGATGAATGGATAAGAAAGCAGTGGTACATATACACAATGGAGTATAACTCAGCCATTAAAAAGAATACATTTGAATCAGTTCTAATGAGGTGGATGAAGCTGGAGCAGATTATACAGAGTGAAGTAACCCAGAAAGAAAAACACCAATACAGTATACTTACACATATATATGGAATTTAGAAAGATGGTAATAATAAACCTGTACATGAGACAGCAAAAGAGACACAGATGTATAGAACAGCCTTTTGGACTCTGTAGGAGAGGGAGAGGGTGGGATGATTTGTGAAAGTGGCAGTGTAACATGTATGATATCATAAGTGAAATGAATTGCTGGTCTAGGTTCGATGCAGGATGCTTGGGACTGATGCATGGGGATAATCCAGAGAGAAGGTGTGGGGCGGGAGGGAGGAGGTGGGGGTTGGGATTGGGAGTTCATGTACACTGGTGGCTGATTCATGTCAATGTATAGCAAAATGAATACAGTATTGTAAAGCAAAACAAATTAAAAAATAAAAATTAATTAAAAGAGAAAAAAAAGAAATATCTAAAATGCTCTTTTTTTAGTTTAATGATGTTCCTAAAGTTTTACTTCTAAGTTTCTCTCAATTTTCTCATCTATTTACATTTGTTAATATTGGACAAACTAAATAATCTCTTTTGCTTCATTATAAGGTAATAAAACCCCAGAAAGGAAGGCAAATAATGTTAATAGCTAGTAGCTAAATATTTAAATTCAGGCACAAATATATTGCAGAAAAAAAATTGCTTTAGTGAAAAGAAATTATATAGTTTTTGAAAGACAATGAGTACTTACGTTTTTTTTACATATAAATTGTTCCCACTGTTAGTAGTCAAGAAAAGTTCAACATGGCAACATTGGCTAATCCTGAACTCACTTCCTCCCAGGGAATACAGTTAGTCTAGAGCTAGATATGGAACAGTTTTCTCTTAAAAGAACCTAATGGCTGACTTAGTGATGATTACACAGGGCAAATGAGAAAAAAAGACACTGAACAGCTAGGAGAGCTATCTCTCTATAAACCCTACCCCTGACATTGTGATCTGCTGAGTTTCTCCATGAAGAGTGAAGGTTTAAATGCCACATTGGGTACTTCAACTTTTAAGACCTCCACCTGAAAGACAAGCTCCCAAAATATATAATTTTGAAAACTGACAGGGCTCTCATCGTGAGGCCCACAGAATGAAATAATCTGACAGTGGCTTTTAAAGCACCTGTACAATTAGACTCAACACACCAGGGCCCATCTCAAAGGCAGCTTATCTCACCCCAACTTAAAGTGAAGGAAGTTGAAAGTATTAGTCACTCAGTTGTGTCTGACTCTTTGCAACCCCTTGAACTTGCCCCTGCCAGGCTCCTCTCTCCATGGGCTTTCCCAGGGAAGAATACTGGAGTGGGTAGCCATTTCCTTCTCCAGTGGATCTTCCTGATCCAGAGATTGAACCTGGGTCTCCTGCATTGCAGGCAGATTCTTTACCATGTGAGCCATCAAAGAAGCCCGAAAGTGAAGGAAGCTCACCTGCTAATGTTAGAGTTTCACCTAGAGGAGTTAGCATCTAATATAACACAGACATCAGGGAACTTGCTGGAAATATTCACTGGGGACAGAGACCAGTGGATGCTGCCATTGCATTTTCCTTTCACCATGCTGTTAGAGCGCCAGTATCTCCAGAAGGACAGACATCTGGTGCCTTAATATTTGTGTCTGTTTCCCAGAGGACATTTCTTGAATACATGGTTCTGGAGGCCAGCAGAGCTTCTGTTCAAAGTCCTATGGGACTTTGACAAACACAATTACCCAGAGAGGAGATTATACACCTGTCTAGCACCACAACTATTTTGGCTGCTGCCAGGGAATACCTCCACATAACTCAGGTCTGGTGGGCATGAAGTTTATGCTTGTGGGTCTCATAGGCTGTAACCAATGGAGAAAAAGTTCTTACACAGCTACAACACCTAGAGTAGAGGAGAGACAACAAACCCAGGAGACAAATCTTTTTGTAAAGGAGGCCTATGACTAGTTATTATAGCTGTGGCCTCTGGAGCAGGCTTATAACTAAATGTACACCTCGGGGATGGCTATAATCCTTTACAGGAACCTTGGAGGGAAGGTGCTATTTTTGCATTCTCTCTCTTCTGCACTCCAGAGATCCAGAATCTTTCAGGGATTTACACATGTATCTGACACTCTGGTTTTAGGTATGATGCCTCAGGTTTTGTGGCTGCTACTCAGAGAACACCCTTTGATCATGTGGTTCTGGTAGCCAGGAATGTTTGCATTCCTGAGTCCAGAGGACTATGATAATCAGAGAGACAGTTCTTGGCAAGCTAATAGCCTAAGGCACTGTAGACACAGCAGACTAGAACATGTTCAGCCAGTCATTCTCTGAAGAGGCCTCTTTGCTTATCTATTGGCTGATGGAGCCACTCTCAAGGAATATGGGCAATGTACTCCATCTTAGTGCTCTCCCTCTGCCTTGCCCCAGCTAATTGATGACTCCCAGAAAAGAATTTATGTACTCGTATGACACTCCAACTTTTACAATTGCCACTTAGGGAACACCTCCAGATTACCAGGCTTTGGTGGCCAGTGGGGCTATGCTTGCAGTCCAACTGAACTATATATATTTGCATATTTTTAAAAACTGCTTTCCAAGGGTCTGACATCCAATCAACCTGAATCTAGATGCTGAGATCTTCTCATCTGAGACACTGACAGGTGTTGGCATATAATTAACTACTGGGAGCTATTAAAAATATAACAGACTGCTTCATTTCAGTTCAGTCACTCAGTCGTGTCCGACTATTTGTGACCCCATGAATCGCAGCTCACCAGGACTCCCTGTCCATCACCAATTCCCGGAGTTCACTCAGACTCGGGTCCATCGAGTCAGTGATGCCATCCAGCCATCTCATCCTCTGTCATCCCCTTCTCCTCTTGCCCCCAATCCCTTCCAGCATCAGAGTCTTTTCCAATGAGTCAACTCTTCGTATGAGGTGGCCAAAGTACTGGAGCTTCAGCTTCAGCATCATTCCTTCAAAGAAATCCCAGGGCTGATCTTCAGAATGGACTGGTTGCATCTCCTTGCAGTCCAAGGGACTCTCAAGAGTCTTCTCCAACACCACAGTTCAAAAGCTTCAATTCTTCGGCACTGAGACTTCTTTACAGTCCAACTCTCACATCCATACATGACCAGAGGAAAAACCATAGCCTTGACTAGACGGACCTCAGTCAACAAAGTAATGTCTCTGCTTTTGAATATACTATCTAGGTTGGTCATGACTTTTCTTCCAAGGAGTAAGTGGCTTTTAATTTCATGGCTGTAATCACCATCTGCAGTGATATTGGAGCCCAAAAAAATAAAGTCTGATACTGTTTCCACTGTTTCCCATCTATTTCCCATGAAGTGATGGGACCAGATGCCATGATCTTTGTTTTCTGAATGTTGAGCTTTAAGCCAACTTTTTCACTCTCCACTTTCAATTTCATCAAGAGGCTTTTTAGTTCCTCTTCACTTTCTGCCATAAGGGTGGTGTCATCTGCAGATCTGCGGTTATTGATATTTCTCCTGGCAATCTTGATTCCAGCTAGTGTTTCTTCCAGTCCAGCATTTCTCATGATGTACTCTGCATATAAGTTAAATAAGCAGGGTGACAATATACAGCCTTGACGTACTCTTTTTCCTATTTGGAACCAGTCTGTTGTTCCATGTCCAGTTCTAACTGTTGCTTCCTGACCTGCATACAGATTTCTCAAGAGGTAGGTCAGGTGGTCTGGTATTCCCATCTCTTTCAGAATTGACAAGCACAAAGTATTGAGAGATAAACAAAATCTAGGGCAGGATTGACCAACAAATTTCATCTCCTAGAAAAAGCTACTCTTTCAAGACTGAAAGAGATGGTAGTTTCATCTACTGTGGAAAAACCAACTCGGAGAATCAAGAAAAATGAATAAATAAATGACTCTGCTCCAAATGAAAGAATAAGATCAAGCCTCAGGAATAAAACCTTCATAAAATGGAGATAAGTAATTTACTTAATAAGGAGTTCAAAGTAACAGTATAAAGAGACTAATCAAACTGGGGAGAAGAATAGATGAAAACACTTACAATCTCAGCAAAGAGATGAAAAATATAAAAAAGAACCAAATAAAAGTATAAGAGCTGCAGAATATAGTAATTGAACTGAAAAATAAGCTAAACGTGTTCAACAACAGACTTGATGAGAGAAAAGAACAAATCCGTGAACTCAAAGACAAGTACTTGGAGCTCACCGAACAAGACATAAATATAAAAAATGAAAGAAAAAAAAATTGGAGATACCTTAAAGGTCTACTGGGATGACCCAGAGGGATGGTATGGGGAGGGAGATGGGAAGGGGGTTCAGGATTGGGAACACGTGTACATCCATGGCAGATTGATGTTGATGTATGGCAAAACAAATGCAATATTGTACAGTAATTAGCCTCCAATTAAAATTAATTAATTTAAATTAAAAAAAATCAAATGAACTAATGCTCAATTTAAAGAACTCTCAGGAGGAAAAGAGAGCAAGAAAGAGGCAAAATCATATTTGAAAAAATAATAGCTGAAAACTTCCCTAAAAATGGGGAAGGATACAGACTTCCAGATCCAGAAAGAGAAGAGAATCCCAAACAATATAAACCCAAGGAGATACTCATCAAGACACATTATAATTAAAATGTCAGAAGTTAAAGACAAGAAGAGTTTCTTAAAAGCAGTGAGAGAAAAACTATTTCATACATATGAAAGAAACTCCATAAGACTGTCAGCAGATCTCACAGGAGAAATGTTGTAAAAAGAGAAGGGAGTATAATGAAATATGCAAAGTGCTAAAAGATAAAACTGCTAGCCAAGAATACTCTACTCATCAAAGTTATTCAGAGTTGAATAGTTATATAGATTTTCAGACAAGCAAAACTAAAGGAATCCATCTCTACTAAATGGGCACTATAAGAAATGTTAAAGGGATTCTAATTTGAAAAGAAAAGGTAAAAACTAGCAGCAAAAAAAGCATTTGAAAGAATAAATCTCACTGGAAAGGTAAATATATATTAAAGGTATGCTTTCAGTTCAGTTCAGTTCAGTTCAGTTCAGTCACTCAGTCGTGTCAGACTCTTTGCAACTCCTGGACTGTAGCACACCAGAGTTCCCTTTACATCAACAGCTCTCACAGCTTGCTCAAATTCAGGTCCCGCGAGTCAGTGATGCCATCCAACCAGCTCAGCCTCTCTGTTCTCCCCTTCTCCTCATGTTGTTAATCTTTCCCAGTATCGGGGTCTTTTCTAATGAGTCAATTCTTCGCATCTGTGGGCAAACTACTGGAGCTTAAGCTTTATTATCAGTCCTTCCAGTGAATATTCAGGACTGATTTCCTTGAGCATTGACTGGTGGGATCTCTTTGCAGTCCAAGGAACTCTTGAGTCTTCTCCAACACTACAGTTCAAAAGCACTAATTTTTCAGTGCTCAGCTTTCTTTTTGGTCCAAATCTCACATCTATACATGTCTACTGGAAAAACCATAGCTTTGAAGAGATGGACCTTTGTTGGCAAAATAATGTCTCTGCTGTCTAAGTTTGTCATATCTTTTCTTCTTAGAAGTAAGCGTCTTTTAATTTCATGGCTGCAATCACCATCTGCATGATTTTGGAGCCCAAGAAAATAAAGCCTCTCATGTTTCCATTGTTTCCTCATCTATTTGCCATGAAGTGATGGGACCAAATGTCATGAGCTCAGTTTTTTGAATGTTGAGTTTTAAGCCAGTTTTCTCACTATCCTCTTTCACTTTCATCAAGATGCTCTTTAGGTCCTCTTCACTTTCTGCCATAAGGGTGATGTCATCTGCATATCTGAGATTATTGATATTTCTCCCAGCAATTTTAATTCCCACTTGTACTTCATCCAGTCCAGCATTTCACATGATGTATTCTGAATATAAGTTTAAAAAGCAGAGTGACAATATAGAGCCTTAATGTACTCCTTTCTCAGTTTGGAACCAGTCAATTGTTCCATGTCTGGTGCTAACTGCTGCTTCTTGACCTGCATACAGATGCCTCAGGAGGCAGGTAAGGTGGTCTGGTATTTCATATTTGAAGAATTTTCCACAGTTTGTTGTAATCCACACAGTCAAAAGTTTTAGTGTAGTCAATGAAGTGGAAGTAGAGTGTTTTAATCACTTATAAAGCTAGTATCCATAATGCAAGACACATATATAACAAACTTTCTAGTAGCCACATTTAAATATGTAAAGTAAAATATTAATAAAAGAACAGGTTAACCTAGCTTTAGTATTATATTTTTCTTAACCCAGTATGTCCAAAATAGTATCTCAACATGTAATCAATGTAACAAAACTACTAACAAGCTCTATTTTTTTTCCTGTTGATAGTAGTGATTTAATGGCACATGATGTGACAAAATTGGGGCTTGCAACAACTGCTGTGTATTGAGATATTGAAGAATAAATGATTATCAGAAAGAGTTAGGGAGAGAAAATGCTTGAGTCACATTACAATTATTGTGAATATTGGTAAGTGGAAAACAAGAATTGTGGCAGCAATAACAGCAACAGGACTGCCAGCCATGAAACAATTCTACTCAGTGGTAGCTGAGAAAATTAAAACCAGATTTACATTTCATAGAAACTTAATTCTGGGTCTATGATATATTTAAAATTAAGTATTCCTAGTTCAGTCATTCCCTTTGTCCCCCATAAGAATACAGCAAATATGAATACATTTTAAAACATGTAAGTGTTAAAAAATTTCAGTCACTGTTCACAAAATTTATGCTATTTTAGCAATAGAATAAGGAAGAACAGAATAAGGAAAATGTATAACTATTGTAAATATGAGGAAATTTAGCCAAAATAAGTGCTTGCCTTATTTTGAAAATCCCTTGAACTACAAGGAGATCAAACTAGTCAATTCTAAAGGAAATCAGTCCTGAATATTCATTCAGGAGGGACTGATTCTGAAGCTGAAGCTCCAATACTATGGTCATATGATACAAAGAGCTGACTCATTAGAAAAGACCCTGATACTACTGGGAAAGATTGAAGGCAGGAGGAAAAGGGGACAAAGGAGGATGAGATGGTTGGATAGCATCCTGACTCAATGGACATGAGTTTGAGCAAGCTCTGGGAGATGGTGAAGGACAGAGAAGGCTGATGTGCTGCAGTCCATGGGGATGCTAAGAGTCAGATATGACAGAGCCACTGAACAATACAAAGTGCTTGTCTAATGGTGCACATTTGCAATTGGCAGAACTGAATTTGATACTGAAATCTCTGAATTCTGGATTAGCACATTAGAGAAAAGAGATAAGTATTCTTCTATCAATCTTATTTTAAACTTTCATTTGGTCATTCAGCATTTAATTATTGATGCATAGTCCTATCCTGTGGACAAATGAGTTACAAAATAAGCACGATTCCTGCTGCTATGAGAGAGCAGTTTCTCAGAAATAAATAAATAAATGAATCATGATATGCCTATGAGAATAAATGTACAAAAAACAAACAAAAAAAAAAACACAAATTAAAATCATAATGAAATACCATTATATGCTTACTAGAATCACAGAAATTAAAGTCAATAGCAAGATCAACTGTTGATAGTAATTTGGAACCATTGAATTTTTCATACAGTGCTGATAATAAAAAACAATCACTTGGAGAATATTTCTGTTCATTTCTTATGAATTAAAACTGATGTCTATCATATGACTCAATACTTCCTAAGTATGTGTTAAATAAATATAAACTTATGTTCCCATTCAGTTCAGTTCAGTCATTCAGTCATCTCTGACTCTTTGTGACCCCGTGAACCACAGCACGCCAGGCCTCCCTGTCCATCACCAACTTCCGGAGTCCACCCAAACCCATGTTCATTGAGTAGGTGATGCCATCCAACCATCTCATCCTCTGTAGTCCCCTTCTCCTTCTGTCCTCAATCTTTCCCAGCATCAGGGTCTTTCAAATGAGTCAGCACTTCTCATCAGGTGGCCAAAGTACTGGAGTTTCCTCTTCAACATCAGTCCCTCCAGTGATCACCCAGGACTGATCTCCTTTGGGATGGACTGGTTGGATCTCCTTGCAGTCCAAGGGACTCTCAAGAGTCTTCTCCAACANATCTCTGAATTCTGGATTAGCACATTAGAGAAAAGAGATAAGTATTCTTCTATCAATCTTATTTTAAACTTTCATTTGGTCATTCAGCATTTAATTATTGATGCATAGTCCTATCCTGTGGACAAATGAGTTACAAAATAAGCACGATTCCTGCTGCTATGAGAGAGCAGTTTCTCAGAAATAAATAAATAAATGAATCATGATATGCCTATGAGAATAAATGTACAAAAAACAAACAAAAAAAAAAACACAAATTAAAATCATAATGAAATACCATTATATGCTTACTAGAATCACAGAAATTAAAGTCAATAGCAAGATCAACTGTTGATAGTAATTTGGAACCATTGAATTTTTCATACAGTGCTGATAATAAAAAACAATCACTTGGAGAATATTTCTGTTCATTTCTTATGAATTAAAACTGATGTCTATCATATGACTCAATACTTCCTAAGTATGTGTTAAATAAATATAAACTTATGTTCCCATTCAGTTCAGTTCAGTCATTCAGTCATCTCTGACTCTTTGTGACCCCGTGAACCACAGCACGCCAGGCCTCCCTGTCCATCACCAACTTCCGGAGTCCACCCAAACCCATGTTCATTGAGTAGGTGATGCCATCCAACCATCTCATCCTCTGTAGTCCCCTTCTCCTTCTGTCCTCAATCTTTCCCAGCATCAGGGTCTTTCAAATGAGTCAGCACTTCTCATCAGGTGGCCAAAGTACTGGAGTTTCCTCTTCAACATCAGTCCCTCCAGTGATCACCCAGGACTGATCTCCTTTGGGATGGACTGGTTGGATCTCCTTGCAGTCCAAGGGACTCTCAAGAGTCTTCTCCAACACCACAGTTCAAAAGCATCAATTCTTCTCCCCTCAGCTTTTTTATAGTCCAACTCTCACATCCATACATGACTACTGGAAAAACCATAGCCTTGACCAAACGGACCTTTGTTGGCAAAGTAATGTCTCTGCTTTTCAATATGCTATCTAGGTTGGTCATAACTTTCCTTCCAAGAATGAGGTGTCTTTTAATTTCATGGTTGCAGTCAATATCTGCAGTGATTTTGGAGCCCCAAACATAAAGTCTGACACTGTTTCCACTGTTTCCTCATCTATTTGCCATGAAGTGATGGGACCGGATCCCATGATCTTCGTTTTCGGAATATTGAGTTTTAAACCAACTTTTTCACTCTCCTCTCTCACTTTCATCAAGAGGCTCTTAGTTCTTCCTCACTTTCTGCCATAAGGGTGGTGTCATCTGCATATCTGAAGTTATTGATATTTCTCCCAGCAATCTTGATTCCAGCTTGTATTTCTTCCAGTCCAGTGTTTCTCATGATGTACTCTGCATATAAGTTAACTAAGCAGGGTGACAATATACAGCCTTTATGTACTCCTTTTCCTATTTGGATTTTCCTATTTTTAATGTTCGAGTTGACTGATTGGAAAAGACCCTGATGCTGGGAGGGATTGGGGGCAGGAGGAGAAGGGGACGACAGAGGATGAGATGGTTGGATGGCATCACGGACTCAATGGACGTGAGTCTGAGTGAACTCTGGGAGTTGGTGATGGACAGGGAGACCTGGTGTGCTGCGATTCATTGGGTCGCAAAGAGTCAGACACAACTGAGCGACTGAACTGAACTAAACTGAATGTTTATATTAAAAACTTGTAAAGTGTATTCCTAGGATTTCTTTGCTTTGCAACTAAACGTCCCTCAAGTGCAGAATGGTTGAAAAACACTGCAATACATTCATAAAATGGAATTCTACTCAGCCATCAAAATTGCAAATTACTAATATATGCAGCAACAAAAACCAATCTTTAAAATTACAAGGAAACAACACAAAATAATAGATACTGTATGATTTCATTTATATAATTATCAGGTAAAACAAAACAAAAATATGAGTAAGTAATTGTCTGCTAGGAAAGGAATTATTGCAAAATATATTCACCTCTTTTCAACATTTCCTAAAATCTTATCTATTATGGTATCAGACTTAAACTCAAGGCCAAGGTTTTTGCATATGATTGCCTTCATTTTGTAAGGTAACTCTGCAACTTCAGTTTCTCAGGTGATTCCTCTCAATATAAACACCTAATACTAAAGAGACACATATTCTTTCCCAAATACACCTCACAAGTAATGGTAAGTCAAAGACAGCACAATAGCAACAAACACTTCCATTTAATAAGGGAGAAAATAGTAGGCACACAATAATTAGTAGAGAAATTCTGAAATCCCACCATGCAAATATCATCAGCTCCCTGTTACAGTCCAGTACTTTTCCTCTTCCAAATACTTGCCATGAATCTTTTTGCTCTCTGGGCTCCTCTGCCCATGTCTGTGTCATCTTCCTTTTTCCTATTCATAGATGACAAGTCTTCTCAGTCTGTCACTTGCCTAATGAAAGAGCAGACATCACAGTGGATGTCACAGAAATAAAAAGGAGCATAAGAGACTATCAAAATTTATATGCCAACAAACTGAATAACCTAAGGAAATGGATAAATTCCTAGAAACACACAACGTACCAAGACAAAGCATGAAAAAACTTGAATAGACTGAGTCAGTAATCAAAAACTATTGAATAAAGAAAATCCAGAATCTGATGACTTCACTAGTGAATTTCACCAAACATTAAATGAAGAATTCTAAGAATGTGAATTCTTCTTAAATTCCTTCAAAAACTTTAACCACAGGGAACACTTCCAAAATCATTTTATGGGGCCAGCTGATCTCCAAACCAAAGACATTATGAGAAAATAAAATAATAGACCAATATCCCTCATACACAAAGATGCAAAAATCCTTAGGAAACTACTACTAAATTCAATTCACCAGCATATTAAAAGGATCATATACTATAATCAAGTAGAATTTATCCCTCTAATCTGAAAACTATACAAAATACACAAATTATTTTATGAAATATAGCATATTAAAGGAATGAAAGATAAAATAACATAATAATTTCAATAAATGCAGGGAAAGTAGTTGGTAAAATTCAATACCTTTTCATGATAAAATATATTTAAAAAAACGGTGTAGAAAGGATGTACTTCAACATTAAAAAAAAAAAAAAGCCATATAAACCCATGATAAATCCATAGCTAACATCATGGTCAACAGTGAAAAATTGAAAGGTTTTCCTCTAAGATCAGGAACAAGGATGACAACTTTCACCACTTTTATTCAAATACTAGAAGTCATAACCAAAGTAACTAGGCAATAAAAAGAAAAATAAATCATACAAGTTGAAAGAATGATGTACAACTACCTCTACTTGAAGATAACATGGTGCTATATACAAGAAATTCTAAAGATTTCACAAAAGGAAAAAAAAAAATCAATGAATCCAATAGTGTTGGAGATTACAAAATGAAAATCCAAAAATCAAAGGCATTTCTATACACTAGCAACAAACCACCTGAAGAGGTAATTTTTAAAAACTTTTGCTTACAATAGCATCCAAAAGAATAAAATACACATGAATAAACTGCCAAGGAGGTACAAGATCTACATAACATAAATTAAAATGTACTAATGAATGAAATTGAAGAAACAAATAAATGAAGACATTTCATGTTCATAAACTGGAAGAATTAATATTGTTAAAATGTTTGTATTACCCCAAAGCAATCTAGAGAGTCAGTGCTAGCACATCAAAATCTCAATGTCATTTTTAAAATACAAATAGATAAAACATCTCTAATACTCATATCGAATCACAAAAGACTTAGAATACCTAAAGCAATCTTGAGAAAGAACAAAACTGGAGACATCACTCTCACTGACTTCAAAATACATTCTAAAGTGAGAGCAATGAAAACAATATGGTATTTTCATAAAGACAGACATAAAGACCAATGGAACAGAACAAAGAGACTAGAAATAAACCCATGCATAAACTTACAACTGTACCTTTGTCAAGAATACCATGATAACACAGTGGAGAAAGGAGAATATTCTAAAGAATATTTAAAGAATTTTAAAGAATTATTGAAAAGGGGATGTCCAAATGTAAAAGAAGTAAAATAAAATAAAATTGGACATTGACCTGATACCATATCAAAAATTCAGCTCAAAATAAATTAAGGATTTAAACATAATACCGGAAATTGTAAACCCAAGAAAAATATAAAAGCCTCTTGAAAATTGGCTTGGCAATGATTTCTTGAATATTACACCAAAACCACAGACAACGAAAGCAAAAACAGATATCTAGAACAAAAGCTTCTTCACATCACAGGAAACAATCAACATAGTGAAAAGGAAAACTATCTTGGAGTGAGAGAAAATATTTGCAAATCATATACCTAACAAATAATTAATTTTCAGCACATATAAGGAACTACTACAATTCAATGAAAAGGAAAAAAAAATTCTAATAAAAAAATACACAAAGGACTCAAATAGACATTTTTCATAAAGACTTACAAATGGCCTACAGGTGTATGAAAAGATGCACACCATCATTATCAAGAAAACACAAATAAAAACTACAGTGAGATATCATCACACACCTGGTAGGATAGCTATTCTAGAAAACAATAAGTGTTGACAAAATCGTCGAGAAATTGCACTTTTGTACTCTGGTGGTAGGAATGTAAAATGGTGCCACAGCTATGGAAAACAATATGAAAATCCCTAAAACAACAACAACAACAACAACAACAACTGAACTAACATATGACTTTGCAGTCCCACTTATGGATATGAACACAGATCAATTCAGATAAGGAATTCAAAGAAGTGTCTGTACTCCTATGTTTACTGCTACGTTATTCACAATAGCTGAGATATGTAAACAACTCATGTACACCGACAGATGAATAGACAAAGGAAAATGCGGATACACACACACAAACACAGATGCATTACGAAACAATGCTTGAATGCTTGCCTCTTTATGATCTGCTTTTTATTACAATTTTGATTTACTTATTAAAAACTTATTTAACACTAATTAGACCCAGCTGTTTCCTTGAACTCACTTATGTGTTCATGAGAATGGGTTCAGAAATAGGGGCTAGGATAGGTCATGATATGAATTGGTTTCTTAGTGCATCCTTTCTTGTTGTTGCTGTTTCCTCTGAAATTATATTTTAAATTGTTTTATTGCATTATAGATCAACTCAATCATTCTCCTTCCACTTAAAATTATTCATTAAAGGTATAGTCGGATATGACTGAAGCGACTTAGCAGCAATAAGTTTAGTGAACATCCTTCATTTTGCATAGATATGAAATAAAAGAAAAAAAATATTTTTTCCCTGTAATGAGAACTCTGTGCTTTATTCTCTAAATACTCTTCATATATAACATGTAGTATTATTTATATTAATCATGCTACTAGTATTTTATTCATTTTATAAGGAAGTCTGTACCTTTTGACCATCTTTGTCACCATACAAAGACAATACATTATCATTGACTACATTCATTATGCTGTACATTTCATCCCAAGACACATTTATTGTAACTGGAAGTTTGTACATCTTTATATCCCTCAGCTATTTCAATCATCCCCCGATCTCTGTAAAGATAAGCCTCCTTCTGTAAAGATAAGCTTCAGACTGGGAGAAAATATTTTAAACTGCATACTGACTATTATATTTGATATATAAATACTTTCTGAAATTCAATAGTAATATCAACATACAGCCCAATTAGGAAAACAGCAACGGACACAAAAATACATTTCACCAAAGAATATATACAGATGGCAAATAAGCTCATGAAAAGACTTCAATATCCTTAGATAAAAGGGAAATGAAAAAATAAATTCATAATGTGATATCACTATACACCTATTAGGTGGCTAAAACAGAAAATAGTGACATCAAAATGCTAGACATGAGGCAGGGAAATCAGATCACTCAGACATTGTTGACGGGAATATAAAATGGCATAGCCGCTTTGGAAAAACAGTTTGGAAGACTAAATAACTACATATGTAACTACTATACCAGCAGTTGCATCCCTTGTCATTTATTGTAGAGAAATGAAGACTTATTCGCATGAAAATCTATACTCAATAGCTTATATAAACTCTACTGATAATTAAGAAAAACTGGAAATAACCTAGCTGTTCTTCAACAAAGCAAGCAAATTGAAACATATCATAGCATGAAATACTACTTGGCAATATAAAGGAATATACTATTGATATACATAAAAACCTTGATGTATTTCTTGATGAATCACCAAGAAATTATGCTGAAAACCAATATCCATAAGTTATACATAGCATGATTCTAATGGTATATCATCCTTGAAGTGAGAGAATTAAAGAAATGAAAAACACACCAATGCTTTCAATGTTTAAGGAAAGAAATAACTCACTTCCTGAGAAGGAACTGAATATGGGGCAACACGATGGGCAGATGTTGATCAAAATGTTCTGTATATTGAGTAAAGTAAAGCCAATGTCCTGGTGCGACATTTATTGTATTGTTATCATTGGTTGAAACTCCATAAAGTATACACAAGATTTCTCCATGTTATTTTCACAACTGAAGCTGAATCTATAACCATATTAAAAGTATGACATTTAATTTAAAACTAGTGAGTTAAAATTGCATGGCTTGACAAACTGATGCCAAATTATAGAGCTAGTTTGGTAAAATATGATTCAATAAAGCAGAGGTAAAATTTAGCACCCTTTGGGTAAGATTGGATGCTCTTATTTGACCGGGAAAAAAAAAATTTAATGAGATGGCATTAGTTTGCGGGGCCTGCCATAACAAAGGGGCTTCCCTGATACTCAGCAGAGAATTCACCTGCAATGCAGGAGACCCGGTTTGATTTCTGGTTTGGGAAGATCCCCTGAAGAAGGGATAGGATACCCACTCCAATATTCTGGCCTGGAGAATTCCATGGACTGTATGGTCCATGGGGTCAAAGAGTCAGACACGACTGAGTGACTTTTATTTTGGATGGCTTAACCAAACCAATAGAATCTTTTTGTTCTTTTTTTATGGTGCTATAAGCTAGAAATCCAATATCAAAGTGTCAGCACATTTTGTTTCTTCCAAGACCTCTCTCTCTGACTTACAGATGGCCTTCTTGTAGAGATCAAGAAGCAACAGTTAGAACCAGACATGAAACAATGGACTGGTTCTAAACTGGAAGAGAAGTACATCAAGATTGTATATTGTCACTATGCTTATTTAACTTATATGCAGAGTGCATCATATGAAATGCCAGTCTAAATGAAATACAAACTGGAATAAAGATTGTCAGGAGAATATTAATAACCTCAGACATGCAGATGACACCACCCTTATGGAAGAAAACAAAGAGGAATTGAGGAACTTCCTGATGAAAGTGAAAGAGGGGAGTGAAAAGCTGGCTTAAAATTCAATATTCAAAAAAGTAAGATCATGGCATCCTGTCCCATCACTTCGTGGCAAATAGAGAAAGTATGGAAACAATGACAGACTTTATTTTCTTGGGCTCCAAAATCACTGCAGATGGTGACTGCAACCATGAAATTAAAAGACGCTTGCTCCTTGGAAGAAAAGTCATGACCAACCTAGATAGCATATTAAAAAGCAGAGATATTCCTTTGTTGACAAAGGTCCATCTCACTAAAGGTATGGTTTTTCCAGTATCATGTATGGATGTGAGAATTGGACCATAAAGAAGGCTGAACACTGAAGAACTGATTCTTTTCAACTGTGGTGTTGGAGAAGACTCTGAGAGTCCCTTGGACTGCAAGGAGATCCAACCACTCCAACCTAAATTAAATCAATCCTGCATATTCATTGGAAAGACTGACGCTGAAGCTGAAGCTCCAATACTTTGGCCACCTGATGCGAAGAGCTGACTCATTAGAAAAGACCCTGAAGCTGGGAAAGATTGAAGGCAGAAGGATAAGGGGACAACAGAGAGGGTGAGATTGTTGGATGGCATCATTGACTCAATAGACATGAGTTTGAGTAAGCTCCAGAGATGGTAAAGGATAGGGAAGCCTGGTGTGCTGCAGTCCATGGGGTATCAAAGAGGTGGACAAGACTAAGCGACTTAACAACAAGAAAGACCTCTTTCTCTGACTTTCATATGGCCTACCTCTTGCTGTGACTCTTTGGGTCACCCCTTTAGAACTGTCTTTGTCATAAACTCCTCTTATATAAACACCAGTCTTCTTGGACTAGGGCCCATCCATATGACCTCAATTTACCTAATTTGCTTCTTTAAAAGTCCTCTCTCTAAATACAATTACTTTTTGAGTTACTAGGGTAAAAAATTCAACATAAAATTAGTGGGAGTCAGAGGAAACACAATTCACCCCATAACTGAAACTGANCTCTTTTTATTTAACTTATATGCAGAGTGCATCATGCGAAATGCCAGTCTAAATGAAATACAAACTGGAATAAAGATTGTCAGGAGAATATTAATAACCTCAGACATGCAGATGACACCACCCTTATGGAAGAAAACAAAGAGGAATTGAACCTCCTGATGAAAGTGAAAGAGGGGCATGAAAAGCTGGCTTAAAATTCAATATTCAAAAAAGTAAGATCATGGCATCTTGTCCCATCACTTCGTGGCAAGTAGAGAAAGTATGGAAACAATGACAGACTTTATTTTCTTGGGCTCCAAAATCACTGCAGATGGTGACTGCAACCATGAAATTAAAAGACGCTTGCTCCTTGGAAGAAAAGTCATGACCAACCTAGACAGCATATTAAAAAGCAGAGATATTCCTTTGCTGACAAAGGTCCATCTCACTAAAGGTATGGTTTTTCCAGTATCATGTACAGATGTGAGAATTGGACCATAAAGAAGGCTGAACACTGAAGAATTGATTCTTTTGAACTGTGGTGTTCAGTTCAAAAGAGAAGACTCTTGAGAGTCCCTTGGACTGCAAGGAGATCCAACCACTCCAACCTAAAGTAAATCAATCCTGCATATTCATTGGAAAGACTGACGCTGAAGCTGAAGCTGCAATACTTTGGCCACTTGATGCGAAGAGCTGACTCATTAGAAAAGACCCTGAAGCTGGGAAAGATTGAAGGCAGAAGGATAAGGGGACAACAGAGAGGGTGAGATTGTTGGATGGCATCATTGACTCAATAGACATGAGTTTGAGCAAGCTCCAGAGATGGTAAAGGATAGGGAAGCCTGGTGTGCTGCAGTCCATGGGGTATCAAAGAGGTGGACAAGACTAAGCGACTTAACAACAAGAAAGACCTCTTTCTCTGACTTTCATATGGCCTACCTCTTGCTGTGTCTCTTTGGGTCATCCCTTTAGAATTGTCTTTGTCATAAACTCCTCTTATATAAACACCAGTCTTCTTGGACTAGGGCCCATCCATATGACCTCAATTTACCTAAGTTGCTTCTTTAAAAGTCCTTTCTCTAAATACAATTACTTTTTGAGTTACTAGGGTAAAAAATTCAACATAAAATTGGTGGGAGTCAGAGGAAACACAATTCACCCCATAACTGAAACTGATATTTAGAAATGAAGAGATTCCAAATAAAAATGTAGTCTCTATGTTATTTTGAGAGCACATAATTAGTTATGGCAGCAATTAGAAATACTTGAGAGTCTGCTTCCAAATCACATGCACTCAAAAATTTATAACACTCATAATCACACACACACACACACACACACACACACACACACACTCATAATGTCCTCTTAAGTCTTTTACTAAATGCCTGGCCTTTGTGTCTTTTAATTTGTGATGGCTGTGCTGGGCATACACACAGAGGAAACCAGAATTGAAAGAGACACGTATACCTCAATGTTCATCGCAGCACTATTTATAATAACCAGGACATGAAAAAAAAAAAAAAAACAGGACATGGAAGCAACTTAGATGTCCATCAGCAGATGAATGGATAAGAAAGCTGTGGTACATATACACAATCGAGTATTACTCAGCCATTAAAAAGAATACATTTGAATCAGTTCTAATGAGGTGGATGAAATTGGAGCCGATTATACAGAGTGAAGTAACCCAGAAAGAAAAACACCAATACAGTATACTTACACATATATATGGAATTTAGAAAGATGGTAATGATAAANAGTGATACAAATCTCACTGTGCAATTAGAGACATTCAGGCATTAGACAGGATGCACTGGCCAAGAAAGCAGAACAAAGCCATTTTACCTGATTCTTTAAACATAGGATATTATGAAGAAAAGTATGATTCTACTATTTTTTAGATTTGAGGACTGTGTTGCTTATTTCAAAAAAGAGATAAATACTATGGCATTTACAATTACATTATTTTCCATTATCTCCAAATCAAGAAAATATTTCTTCCACAACACAAGCTATGTCAATTAACCAATTCTACAGTAATTGCAAATGCACAGATACGTAATTGAACTAACAGCTATTTCAGCAGCTGATTGGAACAGAAATAATACTGAAGTCATAATGCATTTTTCAAAATAACTTAGTTGAGTACTTCAGTTCAGACACATTTGGTTATAATAATTGTGAAAATCAGTAGGTAGATTAATATCCAGGAATTTCCACTCTGTTCTTAAGAACCATGTGCTATTTGTTTTATTTTAATAGCCTGTACAGTTATAGTAATATCAGATCAGAAAAAAATATATCCCCACAGATAGAATAGTTTCAAGTCATTTTTTAAGAGACTAGCAATGGGAAGAATATTAAAATGTAAAAATGTCTTAGGAAAGTGAAGATTGTTTTGTGGTGCTGAAGCAGTTTGTTAAGCCTTATTATTGGTGTCTTTCCTCAGTCACAAACCAACTGGTTTTTCAAGGGCTGCTTCAAAAATAATTTAGTAAATATGAGCACAAGTTTTTATATTTAAAAAAATCTAAAGGAAGAAAGAAGATGGAGTAACACTTTCAAACTTAGAATCTACCACTAAAAGCTACATTCAGCAAAACTACAGTTTAATTGCAAAGGCAAAAAGT
>SJXQ01012914.1:0-14150 GCA_006408695.1 Aepyceros melampus
TCACATAAATCTGCAAGGAAGGTCGTTGCTATGTTTATCTCCAGGCCAGCATACTAATGAGTGAAAGTCACTTAGTCGTGTCCGACTCTTTGCGACCCCATGCACTATAAAGTCCATGGGATTCTCCAGGCCAGAATACCAGAGTGGGTAGCCTTTCCCTTCTCCAGGGGATCTTCCCAACCCAGGGATCAAACCAGCGTCTCCTGCATCACAGGCGGATTCTTTACCAGCTGAGCCAAAGGGGAAGCCAAATAATGTATTAAGTATGCTATTCACCCTCATTAAATTTTAATAAAATAGAATTAACCCACTGAAATAATGTCCTAGTGTCACAGTAAGTTGGGAATTGCTGAGGCAAGCCACAAATATCAGGAAGCAAACTAAAGACAGGTGGGCATGAAAGAATTCTGATGGTGACAAGGCAACCAAGTATGTTCCATAAGTCTATGCAGATGCTGAATATAGAAGTTAATGTCTGGGAACTCTGGGGTTTTCACATTGCTGTTTAGTCGCTAAGTCATGTCTGACTCTTGTGACACCTTGGACTGTAGTCCACAAGGCTCCTCTGTCTATGGGATTTTCCAGGCAAGAACACTGGAGTGGGTTGCCATTTCCTCCTCCAAGGGAATCTTCCTGACCCAGGGATCGAACCTGGGCTTCCTGCATTGGCAGGCGGATCTTTACAGACTGAGTCACTAGGGAAAGAAAACATGTTCCAGGGAAGACTAGTTATTGGGACGTTATTAGCAAGCTTAGCTGGCTTTATGCAACCACAGAGAAAAGAAGAGAGTGGATTTGAACCTGTTTTCTGCCCCCAAAGCCCACATTCTTCACACTTGTTTTTTTCGGTAATTTTATTTATTATTTTTGGTGGTGCTGTGTCTTCACTGCTGCAGACTTTCTCTAGCTGCAGTGATCGGGGGCTATTCTCTAGTTGTGGGGTGTGGCCTTCTCGTTGCGGTGACGTCTCTTGTTGCAGAGCATGGGTTCTATGGCACACGAATTTCAGCACTTGCAGCTCCTGGGCTCAATAGTTGTGGCTTAGCTGCTCGGCGGCATGTGAGATCTGCCTGGCTAGGGATCGAACCTGTGTCTCCTGCATTGACAGGTGGATTCTTTACCACTGAGCCTCTGGGGAGGCCCCTGCACACTGGTTTTCATCTCCGTGTATTATTTACCAAGCCCAGGACCCATCACTACCCGAGGGCGGCATCCACCCAAGGCCAGCCGCATATCTCAGAGCGGAACCCAAGGCCGTCCATATTAGCAGGCGTCCACGAAGAGCCTAGTGGCTGTCCTGGGGCTTCTCTGGCTGGCCCAGGGGCGAAGACTCGTGCTCCCAAGAAAGGGAGCCAGGTTCAATCCCGGGTCAGGGAACTAAGAGCCACATGCTGTCCCTAAGAGTTTCATGCCCCCCACGAAAGATCCCACATGCACGGTTAAGAACTGGTGCAGCCAAATAAATGAGGTTTGCACCTGACATTTGCAAGCTAACTTGAAATGCCGTGAGGAAAGCTCCAACACTTCCTTTCAGAATGCTTTTAGATTTACAGAAAAATTACGAGAACGTTCCCTACACCCGTTTCCCCTGCTGCCAACACATTAGTACATTTGCCATAACTGTATGCCATAATTAGTACAATTGCCATAATTGCCATTAGTATGTTTGACTAGCTGCTAAGTCGTATCCAACTCTTTGTGACCCCTGGGACTGCAGCACACTAGGCTTCCCTGTCCTCTGCTATCTCCTGGAGTTTACTCAAACTGAGTCCACTGAGTCAGTGATGCCATCCAACCAGCTCATCCTCTGTCGTCCCCTTCTCCTTACCCTAACTCCCGTCTTGGTACATTAACTGGTGTCCACATCGTATTCAGACTTTCTTCTTCTCACCTACTATTCTCTCTGCATTCTAGGACACCCTGTTTCATTTACCAGTCACAGGCTCCTCCCATCCAAGTGACAGCCTCTGAGACCATCCTTGTTTTCCAGGCCCTCCAGAGTTTCCAGAGGGACCGTGCAGGCATTCGCAGAATGTCTCAGCTGGGATGTGTCTGATGTTTCTGTCGTGATGACCGACCAGGAGTTGTGGATTTGAGGGGCGGGGGGAGTTGGAGAACACAGAGGTGAAATGCCCTTCTTATCCTCAAATACAAGGACCATGCTATCAATACAATGATCTCTACGGATGAGCTGGCAGGGTTAGCTACACCAGCTTCTCTGTGGTCACACAGCCTCACCCCACCATTTCAGCCCGGCCCCTGTGAAAGGAGCTCACCAAATGCAGCCCGAAGTATAAGACAGAAGGGCTCTACTCTCCTCAACACACCTATCCCACCCACCAAGGGCAGAAGACCTGCAGAGATTCAGAACTTTTCTGTACAGATCTCTTTCCTCCACTTCTAATGTACTTGATCACTTATGTCTATTGGTGTGGACTCAGGGATTGTTTATTACTTTTAATGTTTATTTCAAAACTTTATTTTTGGCTGTGCAGGGTCTTCATTGCTGCACGGGCTTTCTCTGGTTGCAGCAAGCGTGGGTTCCTCTCCAGTTACGATGTCTGGAATTCTCACTGTTAGTGGCTTCTCTTATTGTCAAGCACAGGCTCCAGGGCTCCTGGGCTCGAAGCTCAGTAGCTGTGATGCACAGGCTTACTTGCTCTGTGCCATGTGAGATCTTAGTTCCTGGACCGGGGATTAAATCTGTGTGTCCACCACAGCAAGGCAGTTTCTTAACCACGGGACCATCAGGGAAGCCCAGGGATATTTTATACACTCCTTTATATACCACTTGATTTCACAGCAGTTTTGGTCACAGGAAGCTCCAAGCCGGCTTCTGTGTCCCTTTGGCAAATCCTCATTGTTATAGGGTTTTCTCTGTGAGTGTAAGTGTGTCTGTTTGAGTATTCCTTACTTTGGGGGCACAACACAGTGCGGACTTCGTTTTGTATACTGCCAGCCCCAACCCTAGACTTGCCCGTTTCTCCAAGGAGCCCTGGATCTTTTAATGGAAAAGCAGAAACATTACTTTGCCAACAAGGATCCGTCTAGTCAAAGCTATGGTTTTTCCAGTAGTCACCTTCGGATGTGAGAGTTGGACCATAAAGAAGGCTGAGCACTGCAGAATTGATGCTTTCGAACTGTTGTGTTGGAGAAGACTCTTGAGAGTCCCTTGGAGAGCAAGATCAAACCAGTCAATCCTTAAGGAAATCAACCCTGAGTATTCATTGGAAGGACTGATGCTGAAGCTGAAGCTCCAATACTTTGGCCACCTGATGTGAAGAACTGACTCATTTGAAAAGACCCTGATGCTGGCAAAGATTGAGGGCAGAAGGAGAAGAGGGCGACAGAGGATGAGACGGTTGCATGGTATCACCGACTTAATGGACATGAGTTTGAGCAAGCTCCAGGAGTTGGTGATGGACAGGGAGGCCTGGCATGCTGCAGTCCATGGGGTCGCAAAGAGACTGAGCGACTATCACTCTCACTTTCATATTAGCAACCAGAATCTGGCAGCTGCTTCTGCACTAGGAAATCCATTTTTAAGAGAGAGCCTCAATGAATGATTTTTAAAGAGAAAGTATTTTTATCATGTTAAGGTTTATTATCGGGTTTTCCTACATCCACATTTCCTACAGTGAGGCCAACTTACCAAGCATGTAAGATGCTCAGAGCTTACGTGTGGCGAACACCATTAAGACTCAAAGTTGTACATACCCGTAATAAGTGGAACACACATCTGCGTTTACCTGATAAGACATTTGTGCCCTTGAAAAAGTCCACAAGAAAGAAGAGAACACAACACAGTAAGCACCCTGGCATGCATACATCCCAAAGGAACTGTTCCGCTTATCTTAGCCTCAACCCATACCCAAGTCACTCCACGTGAACAGAGACCTTATGGTATGTGAATCTCAGAAAGGAGATTCACTCTCAGCATCTTTTGCTGTCTTATTACACGTCCTTACTGTGAACGGGCCACAGCCACGTTAAGCAAGCCAGAAACCAGTGAGATGAAAATGATGAGAGGCGTGGCTATCAACATTGCAGAGAACAACATCAGAAACATCTGGACAGAGGACCACACAGGGCCCACCTCCCGTCCAGGAAGCATCCTCACTGATCCCCATCCTTTAGCCCCCTGGCCAAGTCCCAGGGCTGGCAAGTCCTCTCTGTCTGGGCTTTAAGGGAGCATAGCCACACCTAGCCCTTCAGGGACCATCCATGTCTGCTCCCAGGTCACGATGGCAGAGCTATCCGCATGCTGGGAACACTGAGTTCCCCGAGGGCCAAAGTGTTTACCGGTCTAATCCTTTGCAAAGCTTGTTGACCTCTGAGCTACAGCCAAGACTCTCAGACTGGAGTCACACAAGACCTTGTTTCTTTTTTTTGTTTCCAACTCCCAACAGAAATTTTATACCAAAGTGGGTATAACTAATTTACATGCTCAATATCAATATGTAGAAATTCTATTGATCTACACAGAACACATGGTCTCAGCTGGGTTAGACATGTGACAATTTAATGAGTGAAAAGTAGCATTTTTATTGCAGTCTTTCTTTTAAAACTGTATTCAAGGGCAGCTGATTTACCATGCTGTGTTAATTTCTCCTGTACAGCAAAATGATTCAGCTATACATATAAATACATTCTTTCATATACTTTGCCATGATGGTTTACCACAGGATATTGAGTATAGCTCCCTATGCTCTACAGTCAGTTCAGTCACTCAGTCGTGTCCGACTCTTTGCCACCCCATGGACTGCAGCACGCCAGGCCTCCCTGTCCATCACCAACTCCCGGAGCTTGGTCACACTCATGTTCATCGAGTCAGTGATGTCATCCAACCATCTCATCCTCTGTCATCCCCTTCTCCACCTGCCTTCCATCTTTCCCAACATCAGAATCTTCTCCAGTGAGTCAGTTCTTCACATCAGGTGGCCAAAGGATGGAGCTTCAGCATCAGCCTCAGTCCTTCCAATGAACACCCAGGACTGATCTCCTTTAGGATGGACTGGTTGGATCCCCTTGCAGTCCATGGGACTCTCAAGAGTCTTCTCCAGCACCACAGTTCAAAAGCATCAACTCTTCAGTGCTCAGCTTTCTTTACCTGCTCTACAACAGGACCTTGTTTATCCATCCTGCATAGAATAGTTTGCATCTTCTAACCCCAAACTCCTAATCCTTTCCTTCCCCATACCGACCCCCTCTGTAACCACAAATCTGTTCCCACATAGGATCATTTTATATTAATTAAAAAAAAATTTTTTTTTGTGGATTTCCAGCATTGAAGTGATTTGAAAAACTGAGAAGAAGCTCATATACCCAAAAATTCACCCTCTGGCAGTCTCCAGTTTACAAGCTTTTAGTAAATTCACAGTTGGGCAGCATCACCATTATCTCATTCAGCAACGTTTCCGTCACCTACACAGGAGCTCCACACCACTGGGACAGACGGCCATCCTCCCAACCCTCACGTACCTCCCCTGCGTCTCCACGGATCTGCCTGTTCGGGGCAGCATCGACACACAGAATCATGCAAGGAGAGGCTTTCTGTGATATTGTTAGATACGTCTAGTTTCCTCATTTTTACAGCTCTTAGACGTAAAACACAAAGTGTTAAGTTATTCAGTCGTGTCTGACTCTCTGTGACCCCACGCACTGCTGACCGCCAGGATCCTCTGTCCATGGGACTGTCCAGGCAAGGATACTGGAGTGGGTAGCCATTCCCTTCTGCAGGGGCTCTTCCCATCCCAGGGATCAAACCTCGGTCTCCTGCACTGCAGGCAGATCTATACTATCTGAGCCACCAGGGAAGCCATAAAACATAAAACAGATATGCAAGTGACACGAGAGCAGAAGCATGAAGCCAACGTTTATATAACAGCTTTGCTTGAAATGAACTGTTCCTCTCGTGGCCCCAGACACCCCACTTCTTGTAGGTGGAATTACCGTGGCTTCCCACATGCCACCAAGGACTCACTGCTCCCCTCCGTGAGACAGGAGCTACAGCTCTGCTGGCAGGGCACCCTGAGGGCTCACCCCTTGTGTGTGGAGACAGCTGGGTTCTTGCATGAGCCTGGACTCAACCTTTTGCCCCTGCTTGGGATGTCCAGCTCATCAGCTCCAACAATGTGACCCAAACACACACAAGGTGTGACCGTGCACACTGTCCAGAACGTCCTGGTAATAATTCTAAGACTTCTCAATGGGTACAAGCTTTCCCTCTGGGGTGATAAGAATGTTCTGGAAGTGGATGGTGGTGATGGACGAACTAATTCCTTCAGGGTGATAAGAATGTTCTAGAAGTGGATGGTGGTGATGGATGAACTAGGCCCTCTGGGGTGATGAGAATGTTCTGGAAGTGGATGGTGGTAATGGATGAACTAATTCCTACTGACTGGTGAGAATGTTCTAGAAGTGGATGGTGGTGATGGATGAACTAATTCCTACTGAGTGATGAGAATGTTCTAGAAGTGGATGTTGGTGATGGATGAACTAATCCCTTTAGGGTCCTGAGAACATTCTTGAAGTGGAGGGTGGTGACGCATGATGAACTAAGCCCTGGAGCCCTCTGACCACTGCCCTTACAATGCTCCCTTCTGAATAACAGGGAGTCACAAGACAAAACCAGGCAGTAAGCAAACCTGCCCGTTCCTCAGCCTGGCTCTGCATTTCTGGAAGTCGCATGGCTATAAACACGAGGAGAGAATGCAGTGACAGATGAAGATGTTAAAAACAGCACCAGACGCTGAGCCCAGGACCTTCCCACAGCCGCTGCTGCTCATCTCTGGGAGCACGGAGGTCGGTCAGCAAGGCTCCCTGCACAGGAGATGCTGCACCACCGGAAGGAAGCTGGACTCCGCCCTGGAAAGTTCAAGCTTGGCCTTCATCTTGTGATCATCCCAGTGTGACTTCCTAGTTACCCGGCGTGGCGGTTCAGAAGGGAAAACTTCAACTGCCACCTTAGCTCACTGAATTCAGGCCAGAAAAGGAGCAGCACATGAGGGTGGAACACTCTCCGATCATGAAACCTTCTCGTGAGCAGCCGTGAGTGCACACAAGGTCAGTCCTGTGCGTGGAACAAGTCAGTCCTGTGCGTGGAACGAACGTATAAACACCAAGGGGAAAAGGGTGGCTGGGGGGAACCAGGAGATTGACACATACACACCATTGATGAAGAAAGTGGGAAAAAATAGTGAAAGCGTTAGCTGCTCAGTTGCATCTGATTGCAACCCCATGGGCTGTAGCCCGCCAGGCCCCTCTGTCCATGGGATTCTCCAGGCAAGAACACTGGAGTGATTTGCCATTCCCTTCTCCAGTGGACCTTCCTGACCCAGGGACTGAACTCGTGTCTCCCACATTGCAGGCAGATTCTTTACCATCTGAGCCACCAGAGAAGCACAGCATAGGGAACTCCCTGCTCTGTGGGAATCTAAATGGGAAGAACTTTTTCAAAGACAGCATGTATATCTATCTGCATCTATACACACAGCTGATTCATTTTGCTGAACAGCAGAAACTAATACAACACTGTAAAGCAACTACAATAAAAATTAAATAATAAAAAAAGACATCAGACACGGCATCGGGCTCTGACACCAAGCCACCTCTCGGAGAAGTCAGACAGGGAGGTGACCCTCAGCTGGGTTTAAGTGTGTTGATGGATTTACTATGAAAACATGCTTTTCCCTAAAGAACGTAAATCACACTCTACCAATGTAAAACACATTCCACCTTCTGGCTGTTACTGGGCTTGAGGATCCTTTCTTAAGTCTCCACTGCGACCCCCACCCCGGCCCACCCCATTCTTCTCCCACATGTCCCAACAAAACACAAGCCTGCAGGTCAGAGCTGGTTGGCTGGCAGCAACTCCTCCTGGCGGGGGCAGAGGTAGCCAGGAAGAGGCTGGGGGCGGGAACCAGAGGCCACAGCGCCGGGCTCCACCCCACAGGAATACTCTGCAGAAACTCCTAGAACAGAATCCTCTACAATTTTTCCACCTACCAAGAGGTGAGGTGGGGGGTCGGGGGCTGGGGATGGTTTCTGGATGATTCAAGCAGATGGCATGTATGGTGCACTTTCTTTCTCTACTTATCCCATGTGATAAATAAAGGAAATACTTGTACCATAAAATTTCCTTGTGATAAATAAGGAAATATCTGTACCACTCACCCTAATGTACAATCAGTGGGAGCTGTGAGCTTGTCTCTCTGCAACTAGATGGTCCCATCTGGGGGAGTGATGGGAGATAAGCAGCACCCTTCAGGTGTCTATATGTCCAGTCTAGTCCATAACTGGGCTTTCCTGGCAGCTCCACTAGTAACGAATTTGCCCGCAGTGCAGGAGACCCCGGTTCAACTCCTGGGTGGGGAAGATCCACTGGAGAAGGGATAGGCTATCCACTCCAGGATTCTTGGGCTTCCCTGGTGGCTCAGCTGGTAAAGAATTCGCCTGCACTGCAGGAGACCTGGGTTCAATCCCTGGGTTGGGAAGATCCCCTGGAGTAGGGACAGGCTACCCACTCCAGTATTCTGGCCTGGAGAATTCCATGTACTGTATGTATAGTCCATGGAGTTGAAGAGTCAGACATGATTGAGCGACTTTCACTCACTCAGTCACTCACTCCATAATCTTGCTTTGGTTCTTGTTGGTGACTCAGTGGTAAAAAGAATCCACCTGCCAATGCAGGAGACACACAAGTTTGATCCCAGTATCGGGAAGATCCCCTGGAGGAAGGCATGGCAACCCACTCCAGTGTTCTTGCCTGGAGAATCCCATGGACAGAGGAGCCTGGAGGACTACTGTCCATGGGGTCACAAAGAGTTGGATACATTGGGCTTCCCTGGTAGCTCAGATGGTAGAGAATCTGCCTGCAGTGCGGGAGACCAGGGTTCAATCCCTGGGTCAGGAAGATCCCCCTGGAGAAGGGAATGGCAACCCACTCTAGCATTCTTGCCTGGAGAATCCCCTGGATGGAGGAGCCTGGCAGGCTACAGGTTCATGGGGTCACAAAGAGTCAGACACGAATGAGTGACTCACTTTCTTTCTTTAGCGGCCAACAAGTTCGTGGTACCAAATTTGACATGCTGATGTCTTCACTCCAAAAAGCAAGGAGAGCCTGCTGCTTCATTTACTGCCAGGTCAACTAAAATCATCAATACAAGTTCAGCAGCCGGGTTCTGCCAACAGAATCATTTTTTGCCACGATCCAAAAGGAGCTGAGTCCCACTTCCACTCATGTTCTGGTTAACAGATCAGCAATTAGAGGGTGTTAGTTGCTCATTCCTGTCCGACCACATAACATTTAAAAAATTGACAATGGTGCGTCAGTTGTAGGCATGGATGTCTTTACTTCCCTCCTATGCTGGGAGTCCCTGTGGGGGTGGAACGTCTGTCCTACTTGATCCAGAACCAGAATTTTGAACCTCAGAAAAATGTTCTCAATTTGGAGAGTTGGGGGGAGAATGGATACATGTATATGTAGGGCTGAGTCTCTCCACTGTTCACCTAAAACTATCACATTGTTAACTGGCTACAGTGAAAGTGAAGTCGCTCAGTTGTGTCTGACTCTTTGCAACACCCTGGACTGTAGCCCACCAGGCTCCTCCATCCATGGTATTTTCCAGGCCAGAATACTGGGGTGGGTTGCCATTTCTTTCTCCAGGGGATCTTCCCAACCCAGGGATTGAATCCGGGTCTCCTGCATTGCAGACAGGCACTTTACCATCTGAGCCACCAGGGACACCCAATTGGCTATACTTCAATATAAGATAAAATTTTTTTAAAGTTCTCAATTTGATTTACATGAATAATTATCTTGATACTCTTCTGGCACCCTAATAAATACAACAAAAACCAGTTTTCATTATCATGTTCTGGTTAACAGATCAGCAATTAGAGGGCATTAGTTGCTCAGTCTTGTCCGACTCTGCGACCATATAGCCCGCCAGGCTCCCCTGTCCATGGGACTGTCCAGGCAAGAATACTGGAGCGGATAGCCATGTCCTTTGCAAGGGGATCTTCCTGACCCAGGGATTTAACCTGGGTCTCCCACATTCAGGCAGACTCTTTAGCATCTGAGCCACCAGGGAAGCCCTTATACAGACTGTTTTACATTAATTTATGCAAAACACTGGGCATCTTTAAATCTTTGCATTATAGATCTCAAAGGACAGTCCCTTGCCTGCATTTTCATTTATTTTATTTTCAAATTTAAATGTTTCGAGGGCACTCTCCTTGGCCAGTTACTTCAGAAAATAAAACATTCTCCCAAAGCAGCTGACCACACCTTCTCGACATTCCCGTTCTAGAATTTCACTTGAGTCTCACCGCTCTTTAAAAACCCACAGGATGATTCTGAAAATTGCTAGGTTGGTCGCGCAAAAGTGGGAAAGCTTCTGGAAGTCACTCCCTCGGAGTGGTTACCCACACAGCCTGCCAGAAGCCAAGACTGTGATGCACACAGCACATGATTCCCTCTCTCCCTGCCACCACCATCTCCTCCCACCCACCCTCGTCCTCTTCACCCCTTCGCTGCTGACCGTGCCATTGTAACACACACACACACACACACACACACACACACACACACACACAGAGTATGCACAGTGAAGCCATTTATTACAACCCTGAACAGCAGAGGAGCTGAAGTCCAACCAGTGCAGCAGTGAGAGCTCCGCAGTTTAAAGGCCTGAGGCCAATGCTGGGCAGGGGGGAAGCCCACCCGCGTGTGCAGCCATGCAGGAACGAAGCCCTCCCACGTGTGTAGGGTTGCCCAGAGCAGCCCCCCACCTCCTCCCAATGCGGCACGCTCGGGACCGCAGCGGGGCGAGCAGCCGCTCTGATCAAGATGACAGCTGGCGCTCCGCACGTGATCCGCTCAGAACACAGGGTCACAAAGCCCCAGCCGTGCAGCTCACTTCTGCAGGTGCGTGTCTCACGGCAGCCACGTCCCACAGCAGCACACGCAGACCACCATGCCTGCCCCCTCCGAGCCACCGTACCCTTGTGCGATGCTGCCAGCAGCCAGTTTTAGAGCCAAATGAAATAAGATCCCGGCGCACAAGGCTGGCAAGAACCACATTCAACTCAGTCGTTTCTGCGACACAACCTTCAATTCTGAGGTTGATGTTTTAATCCGAGCAGCTCATCAACCCCCAGAGACCCTCAAGGCACAGAAAGATCTGCACTCAGCGACCCTTCAGTGCAAAAATCAGCTTCCATTTCTCCATCAGTGTCTTGTTTTTTAAATATGTATTTATTTGGCTGTGCCACGTCTTCAACTGCGGCACACGGGATGTCGATCTCTGACCGGGGAGGGAGCCCAGGTCCTCCACGCTGCGAGCTTCGTGGCCTACCCACTAAGCCACAGAGAAGACCCTTTTATCAGCCGTTTTGCAAAGAAGGTTAAAGCCCAGCTCCTGTAGTGACCTGCAATGTTCTCTCCTGCGATCCTCATGGATGAGGGTCCACACAGTGGTGTGTATTTCACCTAAATTCCACCCTCACTGCAGGAAGACTGCTACTCCGGACACATTTTAGAATGTGGGCATATAATCATGTTAGCATTGCGGCCAGCCCATTTTTTCATGCTCTGACCTGCTCTGGGGGAGCTGACCAGTCAATTTCTATTTTTAAAGCTCAAAATGAACTCATTAAAGAAGACCTAACCCCCATCCTTTCATTAACAATCCTTCCAGGCAACTTGGATTCCCCGGCCAGCAACCCAGCTGCGCCCTAGTCATTAAAGGGTCCCTTCACTTTGCTGTTCTACATAAAGCATTCCATTCAAGCCCATCACACTGAGTTTCTCTGTCATCAGAAAGAACTTGACTGCATGCAGAACACAGCAGCTGTCTGATGAACCAAAAAAAATGCCATAAGGAGGGCGTTCACAATGTCCCTGCCCTGGGTTTGCTGGTCCCATCGGCAGTGGTGAGGGGCCTCGGGCACCTCAACTGGTGACCAGCCACTTCAGGTCTGGCTGAAACCACACGCCCGACCATGTTATCCGAGCCCTCACCCCCGTAAAGCAGCCCACCTAACCCACCAAGATGCCTCCTCAGTGACCCCAAGTGCAAGATTCTCCTACCTTGGGGTGGGCCTCTGTCCTCGGCCGGTGCTGCCAAAGAAAGCTCCGTGTGCTCCTCCGGGTCCCCTGCTTGCCACTGAGGTTCTACAGAGGCGTCCTGCCAAGGGCGGCACAACAGGACACCAGTCATCAAGTGGCCTCCCCCCTGGAGAACCTCTGCGATCATGATCCCCTTCATTGTGGGCACGCCCTGAGCCAGCATCCACGAACTGGGTGACGTGGCCTGTGGTCAGCCGGCCTGGGGACCATCAGCTCAGCCCTCGTCAAAATGACTCAAGGAGACCGCAGTCCCTTTGGGCTCCCTGGCAGGAAGCAGGACTCCAACGTGAGGGCTGGAAAGCTCAGTAACATGGTGGGCCCCAACCCCACCCAGTCAAATCAAAACGCTGCTGGTCACACGGCTCACCGCAGTCAAAGCTCAAGCCCTGGGACCTGGAGTCTGGCAGCCTGGTCTCTTGACCTCGAGAACGTAGAATTCTCAAAGGTCACGTGGCACAGGGCACCATCTCAGGGGACACACACGCCCTAGGTGTCCACAGGCCTTTCTGTACCGAAGTCCACACAGAAACCAGGACCTCTCTTCACACACGCACACATACGTTCATAAGTGTGTAACAAAGCGATTGCTGGTTCTATTGTTTACAAAAGCCTCCATCGGATGCCGCAGGAAATCTTTCCTTTGAAATACACCCCTGCAAATGGAAGGAGCGGAAAAGGCAGAGAGAGGGAGACTGACTATGAACCATAAAGTATGAATACAAGCATGGAGGTTTTCTTTTAGAAAGCTAAACGTCAGCTTTCACCATCAACACGCGTAAGGAAAGTGCAATAGTTTAAAGCACTGCACTTTCAGTTACACTTGCCCCAGAGCAATACTTAAAAATATCTGACCCCATAAAATAAAAACCAAATGAGAACAGTAAAAGTATGAAGTGAGAACAGTAAAAGTATGAAGTGACATCAGTAGTTGAAAAGCGTCTAACATGTGTTGTGTTAAGGGTGGACATAAAGCACCCCTTTTCATTTCAGAGGCAACTTAACCATTTTCTATTGTTTCCGCCAATTTCTTCCCTTTGTATCAACGGCAAGCTAATTAAGAGGCAAAACAGCTTCAGCTAGAGATGAGGCTGGGAACTCGAGATATGGGGAAAACCAGGGCACCTGCAATTGTCATGAACGTGTGGACCTGGTCCCCAGGCACCACTCACAGGAGCTGTTATACTGGCTGAGCCTGGCGCATAGAAACGCTTGGACATCAGGACAGAAGTCACCACACCAGACCATGCTATTCCGTGAGTGTCCCATTTGTGCCTTGGGGTCAGGCGGGGTTGCGTCTGGTCCCCTGCAGGATGCTTACCTGCTTGTAGAGGTCCGTGGAAGGCGATGACCGGGACCTTTCGTGGACGTACTGCGGCCTCTCCTCCTGGTCCACACCCACGTCGAGGATGTTGTCGGCGGAGTGGTACCTCCCGCCACCCCTGGCTTCCGGGACTTTCCTCTGTTCCCTCCAGGAGGCTTGATACTCTGCGAAGGTGCCGAGCCGCTCTGGCGGGATGGGTCTCCCTGCCTTTCCGTCTTTTCCAGGGCCCGCTGTCCACAGCATCTCCGGCTTCTCTCTGGGGAAGCCACAGCGCGCCGGCCTCGGCCCGGGCTGGGGGCCCACGGGCTTGCTGGTTTCCTCAAAAAACTTCCACCTGTCGGCAAAGGTGCGCACCGTCTCGTCGTGGGGTGCGGGGCGCTGGTCCTCCGTCAGCCCCACCGCGTTCATCTTCTCGGGCTCCGAGTAGGACTTCAGTTTCTGCTCGGCGGTGAAGCGCCTCCGGCTCCCGACGCGCGCGCTGCAGCAGCCGCTGCCAGCAGCGCTCAAGGGCGGCCCGGCACCCGGGGCCCCCTCCCAGACGCGGGGCGCCGGCTCCGGGTCCGCCAGGCTGGGCTCCAGGTCACGGCGGCGGAACGACGTGGCCCTCAGGACGCGGGCCTGCGCCTCCTTCAGGTGGTCCTTATAGGTGCCGCCGGGTAAAGTGGTCTCTGGGGCGCCCGCTGGCTGCGCCCGGGA
>SJXQ01012914.1:21352-40525 GCA_006408695.1 Aepyceros melampus
TCAACCCTGGGATTTCTTTGGAAGGAATGATGCTAAAGCTGAAGCTCCAGTACTTTGGCCACCTCATGCGAAGAGTTGACTCATTGGAAAAGACCCTGATGCTGGGAGGGATTGGGGGCAGGAGGAGAAGGGGACGACCGAGGATGAGATGGCTAGATGGCATCATGGACTCAATGGACGTGAGTCTGAGTAAACTCCGGGAGTTGGTGATGGACAGGGAGGCCTGGCGTGCTATGATTCATGGGGTCGCAAAGAGTCGGACACGACTGAGCGACTGAACTGAACACTATGATCAAGTGGAATTTACCCCAGGATATACCAAGGATGCTTCCATATCTGCAAATTAACCAATAGGATATACAACATTAACAAATTGAAGAGTAAAAACCATATGATCATCTTGAGAGATACAGAGAAAGCTTTTGATAAAATTCAGCATCCATTTTGATAAAAACTCAACCACATGGGCATAGAGGGGACATACCTCAACATAATGAAGGCCATATATGCAAAATCCACAGCAAAGATTATACTCAGCAGTGAGAAGCTGAAAGCATTTCAGGAACAAGGCAAGGATGTCCACTCTCATCACTTTCATTCAACAAAGTTTTCGAACTCTAGCCACAGCAATCAGAGAAAAAGAAATCAAAGGAATTCAGGCTGGAAAGGAAGAAGTAAAACTGCCTCAGTTTGCAGATGACGTGATATTATACATAGAAAATCCTAAAGATGTCACCAAAAAACTCCTAAAACACATTAATGAATTTGGTCAAGTTGCAGGATATGAAATTAACATAAAGAAATGTGTTGCATACTAACAGTGAACCATCAGACAGAGGAACTGAGGAAACAAACCATTTACAACTGCATTAAAAAGAATTAAGTACCTACTGAGCTAACCATTTCATCCTCTGCTGCTCAGTTCTCCTTTTGCCTTCAATCTTTCCCAGCATCAGGGAAGCCTGGTGTGCTGCAGTTCATGGGGCTGCAGAGAGTTGGACATGACTTAGGGATGAAACAACAGTAATTCTGTCTCACATTTGATCTTCTTATTAGAAACTGTGGCCCCTAACTGGCTCTGTTCCTCTTTGTATCTCCAGGATTTCGTATTGACACCTGGTGGACAGTAGCTCCTCAATACTTATATGTCATTTTCTAGAAGTGTATAGAAAAATACATGTTTGTATATACATGTATTTTTTCCATCAGGTTTTTCCTACTGAAATCGTAAATACATGAGTGATACTGTGATTTTCCCTATGAGTTTAAATATAACCCACAAAATTTTGTGTGTTGAAAGTGCCAAAAAAAAAAAAAAAAGAATTAAGTACTGGGACTTCCCTGGTGGTCCAGAGCTTAAGAGTCCTAGCTTTCACTGTGGGAGGTGTGGGTTTGATCCCTGGTTGGGAAACCAAAGATCCCATGTGTCCCTCAATGTGGACAAAAATAACAATAATAATACACACATATATACATACCTAGGAAAAATCTAACCAAGGAGGTAAAAGACCTATAGTCAGAAAACTATAAGACACTGATGAAAGAAACTGAAAATGCCATACAGAGAATGGAAATATATACCATGGACTGGAAGAATACTGTTAAAATGACCATACTGCTCAAAGCAATCTACAGATTCAAAGCTATCCCTATCAAAATACCAACAGCATTTTTCACAGAACTAGAACAAATCAATTTAAAAATTTGCATAGTAACATCAAAGACCCTGAAGAGCCAAAACAATCCTGAGAAAGAAGAGAGATGGAGGTATCAGACTACCCTACAAAGCTATGGTCATCAAAATAGTATGGTAGTGGCACAAAAAACAGACAGGTAGGTCAGGAAATAGAATAGAGAGCCCTGAAATACACCCACGCGCTTATCATCAACTAGTCTATGACAAAGGAGGCAAGGATATACAGTGGAGAACAGACAGCCTCTTCAATAAGTCATGCTGGGAAAACTGGATAGCTACACGCAAAAGAATGGAACTAGAACATTCTCTAACACAGTATTAAAAAAAAAAAATCTTCAAAATGGATTAAGGACTTAAATTTAAGACCAGAAACCATAAAACTCCCAGAGGAAAACATAGGCAGAACACCCTTTGACATAAATTGTAGCAGTATTTTGGGAGATCTGCCTCCTACGGCAAAGTAAAGAAATGCAAAAATACACAAACGGAACCTAATTAAAATGAAAGGTTTTTTTCAGAGGAAAGGAAACCATTAACAAAATGAAAAGACAACCTACTGAATGGGAGAAAATATTTGCCAATGACACAACCAATGAGGGGTTAAAGTTGAAAAATAAACAGATCCAACTCTATCAAATACCTGATTTAAAAATAGGCAGAAGGGACTTGCCTGGCAGTCCAGTGGTTAAGACTCTGCCCTTCCCCTGCAGGGGTGGAGAGTTTTATCCCCAGTTGAGGAACTAAGACCCCACATGACGCATATGGCCCAAAAATACATTAATACATAATGGGTGGGATGATTTGGAGAATGGCATTGAAACGTGTATATTATCACATGTGAAACAAATCACCAGTCCAGGTTCGATGCATGCTCGGGCTGGTGCACTGGGATGATCCAGAGGGATGGTATGGGGAGGGAGGTGGGAGGGGGGTTCAGGATGCAGAACACATGTACACCTGTGGCGGATTCATGTTGATGTATGGCAAAACCAATACAATACTGTAATTAGACTCCAATTAAAATAAATAAATTTATGTTTAAAAATAAATAAATAATGGTTAGACCCGAATCGACATTTTCCCAAAGGAGACATATGGATGGCAGACGAAAAGCTGCTCAGCATCGGTAATCAGAGAAATGCAAACCAAAACCACAATGAAGTATCACCCTCACACCTGTCAGAAGGTCTGTCATCAATGAGACAACAAATAACAAAAGCTGGTAAGGATTCGGAGAAAAGGGAACCCTTGTTCACTATTGGAAAACAGCATGCAAGTTCCTAGAAAGCTAAAAGAGAACTACCATAGGATACAGCGATTTCACTCCTTGATATATAAACTTCCCCCACCCCAAATGAGAACACTAATTCAAAAAGATAACATGCACCCCATTGTTCATAGCAGCATTTACAGTGCTCAAGATACAGAAGTAACCTAAAAGTCCATCGTCGGATGAATGAAGAAGATGTGGTATATATCACACACACACACACATACAATGGGCTACTGCTCAGCCATAAAAAAGAATGAAATGTTGCCATTCGCATCAACAAGGACCGGCCTGGAGGGCATTATGTTTGATGAACTAAGGCAGAGAAAAACAAATTCTGCATAATGTCACTTACATGTGAATCAAAAACAACAGCAACAACAAAGAGAAGAGAAGCAGAGTTACAGAGCGAACTAGTGATTACCAGTGGGGGGAGGGGCAGGACAGAGGTAGGGAAGTAAAGTACAAACATAAAATAAATGCGCTACAAGGATACACTTGTTGTGCCAGGTTAAAAATTCGCGCGTGCACCGCTCAGCCAATCACTGTAAGCCTAGTAGCCTAGAGGTGGCCTATAGAGACAAAGATGGAAATTCTTCAGGAAAGCCCGCGCCCACGAAAAACTAACCAATCAGCAGTTAACGAGTAACCCCTGCAACCAATCTAAGTTTGCCAGCTGCCTAAAATCCTATAAATGCTGCTGGAACCCAGAGGTCGGGGCCTCTCGTCTTACTCCACTGCGTTGGATGTGGCGGGGGCCCTGACTCGAGTCAGAAATAAATTTCCTTTTTTGCCTTTTGCATTGTCGTGGAGGTCTTGTTCTTGTCAGTCTTGGGATTCGGACTTTCGGGCACAACATTTGGGGGCTCGTCTGGGATCCCTTGACCGAGGGAAACCCCTCCAGACATAAGGGAAAATTTACTGGAGCACCAGTGCTAAGGTACAGAAAATCCAGTGTAAATCCTGGGCCCGCCGATGCGCGGGGTGGGTAACTGGTGCAGGGAAAGCTTTCACTCTGAGGACAGAATAACTGCCCACCCATTGTAAGTCTGAGGCCCGGCGGACACGCTGGAAGGCATTTGGGTTTTCAGGGGAGGGGACGGTCGGGACCCCTCCGAAATTAGGTCTGATGGACGGTGGACACCGTGGGGAAAGGTAAATACAGGGAAGAAATTTAAATCAAACCAGAGGCCTATTTCAGTGTTTTCGGCCGATGTCTGTCTGTCCTCCTCTTGTCGTGTGTGTGCCGTGTCCGTTTCTGTGTTTCTATATTAGGCTGTTTTATAATGGGGCAAACCAGCTCAACCCTGCTGCCTGTGATGGTAGATCATTTTTCAGAGTTTGAATCCAGGGCACAAAATTTGTCTTTGCTGGTAAAGAAAATAAATTAATTACTTTTTGTTCTGCAGAATGGCCCACGTTCCAGGTCGGGTGGCCACCAGAAGGAACTTTCTCCCTACCCATCATCCAACAGGTCAAGGAGATGGTTATGGCTCCAAATCCTCAGGGCCATCTTGACCAGATGCCCTATATCCTGGTTTGGCAGGATCTAGTTAAGAACCCGCCAGCCTGGTTAAAGCCTTTTACTCACCGCCCCTCCCCCCGCCAAGTGTTCCGGTTTCCCAGGTCCTGGTAGCAGAGGTGCCCAAGGAAAAGGAGAAAGCAAGTCGGGCGGAAACGGCTGTCCTCCAGGATTCCTCTCCTTACCCTAATCTGATTGACCTGCACATGGAATCGAGGCCTCCCCTCTACGCACCGCCACCACCCCTGCCCCTGCAAGAACCAGATATATCATCAGGAGGGCGGGAGGATGGCATGCGAGCCTCAGCCTCGGGACACTGCGGGGGGCCAGCTCTGGGGACCCAGGGAAGGGCACGGAGCTGGGATTATATGATTATATCAGAGCCTGAGTGTCACGAGGGGCCCACGTCGACCGTCCAGGCATTCCCAATCAGAGCGGGGCCGGCTAATCCGGATGGGGAATGAACTTTTCAATATTGGCCATTCTCCACTAGGGACCTTTACAACTGGAAAGCCCAGAACCCCCTTTCTCCGAAAAGCCCCAGGGTCTTATTGGCTTGTTAGAATCTATCCTGCATACCCACAATCCTACTTGGGATGATTGTCAACAGCTGTTACAGGTGCTCCTAACCACGGAAGAAAGAGAATGAGTCCTGTCGGAAGCAAGGAAAAATGTGTTGGGAATAGATGGGAGACCCACCATGCAGCACCACCTCATCGACGAAGCCTTTCCTTTACAAAGACCAAACTGGGACTTTGAACGCGCTGAAGGTAGGGAGCATCTCCGAGTGTACCGCCAGACTCTCATGGCCAGCCTCCGAGCCACCGCTAGGAGGCCAACTAATTTGTCTAAGGTAAATTTGGTTAGGCAAGAGCCCGATGAATCCCTGTAGCCTTCTTAGAGAGGATAATGGAAGCTTTTAGACAGTACACGCCCATGGATCCCTTAGCCGAGGAGTCCCGTGCAGCAGTCTTATTAGCCTTTGTTAATCAGGCAGCTCCAAACATTAGAAGGAAGTTGCAAAAGGTAGAGAGGTTAGGAGAGCTATCCATACAGGACCTAGTAAAGACAGCTGGATGATTGTCAACAGCTGTTACAGGTGCTCCTAACCACGGAAGAAAGAGAACGAGTCCTATTGGAAGCAAGGAAAAATATGTTGGGAATAGATGGGAGACCCACCATGCAGCCCCACCTCATCGACGAAGCCTTTCCTTTACAAAGACAAAACTGGGACTTTGAGCACCCTGAAGGTAGAGAGCATCTCCGAGTGTACTGCCAGACTCTCATGGCCGCCTCCAAGCCGCCGCTAGGAGGCCAACTAATTCGTCTAAGGTAAATTTGGTTAGGCAAGAGCCTGATGAAAGCCCTGCAGCCTTCTTAGAGAGGATACTGGAACCTTTTAGACAGTACACGCCCATGGATCCCTTAGCCGAGGAGTCCCGTGCAGCAGTCTTATTAGCCTTTGTTAATCAGGCAGCTCCAGACATTAGAAAGAAGTTGCAAAAGGTAGAGAGGTTAGGAGAGCTATCCATACAGGACCTAGTAAAGACAGCCGAAAAGGTATTCAACAATAGGGAAACTCCAGAAGAAAGAGAAGAACGTATTAGAAGGGAAGAAAGAGAGCATGCTGAGTGGGTTAGACAAGAAGAGAGGGAATTCAGGATGAAAGAAAATCAAAAAAATAAAAAAATTGGCTCAGATCCTTTTCTCTGGGGTGAAAGTAGGAATGGTGCCCAATGTGGGGCCCCAAGGGCCCAGGGAGTCAGAAAAACGCCGGCCAGACAGACAGGGTCTGAAAAGAGACCAATGTGCTTATTTTAAGCAGCAAGGACATTGGAAAAATGAGTGTCTGAATAGAGAATTAAAAAGAGATACTGTTGACAAGAAGCCGCCTCCCCCAGGGACTCATATCCTCTATACAGGAGAGGACGGCGATTGGGGGGGTCAAGGCTCGGCGCTCCTCCCCGAGTCCTGGGTAACTATAAAAGTGGAGGGGAAACCTATGGGCTTCATGGTAGACACCGGGGCTCAACACTCAGTTCTTAATCTGAAAGATGGACCCATGTCTATGAAGACCAGTTGGGTACAAGGGGCCAAGGTACCAGACAGTATGGATGGACAACAAAATGACTAGTAAACCTGGGGACACAGCAGGTAACCCATTCTTTCCTCAAGATACTTGAGNTTGGTGCCCCTCCCCAAGTCCTGGGTAACTATAAAAGTGGAGAGGAAACCTGTGGGCTTCATGGAAGACACTGGGGCTCAACACTCAGTTCTTAATCTGAAAGATGGACCCATGGCCAAGAAGACCAGTTGGGTACAAGGGGCCACAGGTACCAGAGAGTATGGATGGACAACAAAACGACAAGTAAACTTGGGGACCCAGCAGGCAACCCATTCTTTCCTCGTGATACCTGAGTGTCCAGCCCCATTGTTAGGAAGAGACTTGTTCCCAGATTCACTTTGATCACGGGCAAATGTCTGTTGTGGATGGGACCGGTCAACCCTTACAAGTTATGTCTCTAGCATTAAGAGATGAATATAGACTGTACTTGCCAGAAGCCCCAGCGACGATAAACCCTGATGTACAACCGTGGGTTCAGAAATACCCCCTGGCCTGGGCAGAGACAGCAGGAATGGGACTTGCTAAACAGAGACCCCCTATTGTGATTGAGCTAAGGGCCAGCGCACAGCCTGTGAAGGTACGGCAATACCCCATGAGTCAGGAGGCCCAACGTGGCATCAGGTGCAAATGTCTGTTGTGGATGGGACCGGTCAACCCTTACAAGTTATGTCTCTAGCATTAAGAGATGAATATAGACTGTACTTGCCAGAAGCCCCAGCGACGATAAACCCTGATGTACAACCGTGGGTTCAGAAATACCCCCTGGCCTGGGCAGAGACAGCAGGAATGGGACTTGCTAAACAAGACCCCCTATTGTGATTGAGCTAAGGGCCAGCGCACAGCCTGTGAAGGTACGGCAATACCCCATGAGTCAGGAGGCCCAACGTGGCATCAGGCCCCACATACAACTCCTCCTGGAGGCAAGGGTTCTCAGGAGATACTGATCCCTGAGGAATACCCCCCTGCTACCCAGGGGGTATGGACTTCAGGCCAGTGCAAGATTTGCGGGAAGTAAACAAACGAGTGGTTGATAGCCACCCCACTGTTCCCAATCCTTATACCCTACTAAGCAGTCTGCCACCAGATCACACCTGGTATACTGTCTTGGACTTCAAAGATGCTTTTTTTAGCTTGCCCTTAGCTCCTTCGAGTCATAAAATCTTTGCATTTGAATGGAAAGAAGACAATGGTCAGACCCCTGGGCAACTAACACGTACCCGGTTGCCACAAGGCTTCAAGAATTCGCCTGCGTTATTCAATGAGGCCCTGGGAGAAGACCTCCGGGAGTACCGAGGTAGGCATCCCGATGTGGTCTTGCTGCAGTATGTTGATGACTTAATGCTGGCAGCCACTACCAAAGAAAATTGCCTGAAGGCGACGGGCAGCCTCCTTCAAATTCTGGGGGCTTTGGGCTATCGCGCCAGTGCCAAAAAGGCCCAGATCGCCAAACAGGAAGCTACATACCTCGGGTACAAGATAAAACAGGGCCGAAGGTGGCTAACCCAGGCCATGAAAGAGACCATCCTCCAGATCCCCGAGCCTGCTAACCCGAGGCAAGGAAGAGAATTCCTGGGGACTGTTGGATATTGCTGGTTGTGGATCCTAGGATTTGCTGAAAAAGCCCGGCCCCTGTATGAGGCCAGTAGAGAGGCTAAAGATTGGACTTGGACTGAGCCAATGAGGCAGGCATCCCAGGAACTCAGACAGACATTGTCAAAGGCTCCCGCTCTTGCCCTTCCTGATCCAGCTAAACCTTTTCAGCTGTTTGTAGACGAAAAGCAGGGGGTAGAGAAGGGAGTCCTGACACAGCAGCTGGGACCCTGGAGCGACCCGTGGCGTACCTCTCCAAACGGCTAGACCCGGTGGCAGCTGGGTGGCCACCTTGTCTCCGCATCATCGTGGCTACAGCCCTCCTGGTCCATGGTGCCAATAAACTGACATATGGACATTGAGGACTGCCTGATACTTCCGGCCGACTTAGGCCGGCACCTCTGTGAGAACTTGCACCTGTCCACACATCTGGGTGAGAAAAAGGTTTCAGCGCTCCTCCAGACCGCCCGCCGGAGGTTCCCGGGACACCAAACTACAGTGCAAGACATAATCCAGGCCTGCAAGGCATGCCAGCAGATGAGGCCTGAAAGGCGGCAATACGTTGGGACCAGGTACCGAGGGAAGGGCCAGGACAGCACTGGGAGATACCTTTTACAGAGATAAGACCAGGCAAGTATGGGTATAGATATTTGTTAAGATTAGTAGACACCTTCTCGGGCTGGGTTGAGGCCTTTCCTACTAAGGGAGAGACAGCACTGATAGTGGCCAAAAAGATTTTAGAAGAAATAGTGCCTAGGTTTGGGCTGCCAGTCACCATTGGCTCTGATAATGGACCTGCTTTTATCAGTCAGGTCGTTCAGGGATTGGCCTTAGCTCTGGGGACTAAGTGGAAGCTACATTGTGAATATAACCCTCAGAGCTCAAGGCAAGTAGAAAGAATGAATCGGACCCTAAAAGAGACACTGGCCGAACTAGCAATAGAGACTGGCGGGGACTGGGTGGCTCTCCTTCCTTTCACCCTCTTCTGTGCACATAACTGACCCCCTTTGAAATTAACAGGTGAAGTACAAGGTGTCTGTGTGTGTTGTATAGCTTCAGAGTTAGATCGAAATTGCCAGGCACAGATTTAGTCTTGTCATTTTGTTTACACACTGGGGAAAAAGAATTCAGTTTATTAAACGTTTCATGTAACTGCACCCAAGTTTTGCCAAGCTGGGAACTTGGACCGTTTCTGTGTAGTGACTTTTTAATTCTAGTTTTCATAACCTGGAGATCAGACTGTTGCTTTCGCATGATGTATGTAGTGTCTCATGACTGGAGTTTGCTTTGTTTTATAGTATCTGTACTCCTTGTATTTTTCAAGAGCTATTTTGTAAAATGGCATTGGGAAAAGTACACAAAGCTGGGAACTTGGACCTTTTCTGTGTAGTGACTTTTTAATTCTAGTTTTCATAACCTGGAGATCAGACTGTTGCTTTCGCATGATGTACGTAGTGTCTCATGACTGGAGTTTGCTTTGTTTTATAGTATCTGTACTCCTTGTATTTTTCAAGAGCTATTTTGTAAACAGATGATGTATTTCTCCATTGAAAACACAATAAAAAAAAAAAAAAACAGCACAATCCCACAGTTGGCTGGTTTCTTTTGACTTTTTTTGTTTTGTTTTTCAGTGATACCATTATTGCTACTTGTAAGTTATAGTATAGTTCTAAGTGAAGATTTGCTGAAGAATTTACTTCTGTTACTTTTAGGAAAGCTGTATATCTGATTAATTTTTGCCATTAGTATCAGCCTAATAGTAATTAATATCTCACATAATCAGGTATTTGTTTTTCATATAATTGATCATTAGGGAGGAAAACATGAATATAGCACTTGATAATTAATTTTCAGCTGACCCATCCTCCAAAATACTTGCTCTGTTTGTATAGACACCGTCTCTTTTCTTTGTATTTATTCCATGTAGACAGCAGTGTACGTACCGCTGCTGTGCTTCCTTTCAAAGCTGGTGGTTTTCAAAGCAGTTGGTGCTTTATCTTAATGTCAGCAGGTGGCACTGTTGTTTTTCAGTGAATTTAGGATCCTGCCTTTCTCATTTTATTAAACGCAGATCAGATTCTACTTTTCTTAAATCTTTAAATGGTCAACAAGGCATACATAACTTACAGATTAGGAATGGACTCTGTGTGCATGTGATGGTCAGCTTTTGGGTGTGGTTATCTTAGATGCTTTGAGTGGAGGGATTGACATCTTTATGTTAAATTATTTCAAGGGATGTCCAGTTGTACATATTTTCATCCCTGAAACTCCAGATTCTAATACCATCACTATATGTAAAAATAATATATGATTGCAGTGTGGAATAACCTTTTATTAAGGAACATTTAACTTTTGGGACTATTCAGTAAAAGAGAAACTTGTTAAAAACTACCCTTGACTCCATTGTTAACACCTACAGAATAGAGCTTACCACACCTACTATAATAAGACGCCAACGGGGAACTGGATATCCCAACCTTGTGAGTTTTGTCACCACATAGCCTTTTGACATTTCATGCATCTTGCTGAATTAGTAAAATGATAACTGAAAATGTTTTGTGGTTCTGGGTATATTCTGGAATAAAGTGTGTATTTTTCTAATTAATACCTCTGTTTTTTTTCTCCACACAGAAAAATGTTTTAGAGCTCTGCATAGTATTAATTCTGGCTGCACTCAAGGTGGCAATAAATGATCAGCAGCTCCAAGTAGTAATTGATATATGAAAGGATAAATCATTAATATACACAAACTTGTAGACCAAGCCCTGGAAATATTAACTGTTAGTGCACTTCAGTGCACTTAAGCAAAAAGATAAACTGTTTACCTAAAAAGGCATTGAACGGTCCTTTGGATATACTTTGGCCATTTTAAAATAAAAGAATAGTACAAGGAAAATTAATTGCCTTTTACCCTGAATTGTATGTTTTGCTTTTTTAAAAAAATTCTCCACTTTATTTCTTTTCTGTTAGCTTTTCTTCAAACCAAAATCACAAATGGATGTTGTCTCAATTGCAGACCTGACTTGGGGGCGGGGGGGAATTGTGTGTTCTGCAATAAACATGACCTTCAGTCATAGAGACAAGTGGTCTGTTTAATTATGTGTAATATGTTTCTCATTTGTAAAATCAATTTATTCATCCTTTCTCTGTACTTGTCAGTTTGAAAATTCTTGTGATATTTTATGTAGGTTTTGGCACCAAGAACGATGGCATCAGTAGTTCTGAGCCATGTATTGCAGAAGTGATTATATGTACTTAATTCTAGAAATGACTTCAAATACTTGGAAAGTCATTTCAACTTCAGCTTTTCTTCCTTAGAGACATGCTTTTGTCTTAATGTTCTGGGAAATTGATTGCAGCTGATCAAACCATACACACTTGCTGAAAGGGATGGAATTTTAAGTACATTGTTCCTTTCCTAGTCTTGTCTCAGTTCATAGGACTTTGCTTGAAAGGGTAGAGTTGTAGTTGTGCACAAGTTCCCGTTTGAGAAAGTTCACATTTATGTGATAGGTTGTGACTATAATGTAATTGTACTTTGGTCATCTTTTTAAATGCTTCACGTTTTCAGATAGCTGCAAACCACATGTACAATGGGCACAGTTTTGCTTAGAGTTTATCGAGTTTAGCCACCTAATACTTAAAATGTTGATGTTGAAAATAATCATACTTTACAATAACATAAATGAGGCCATGCAGTCACTTTTTTTCCTGTTTCAGATCTCTTCAAATTTCACTAACAGGTGAAATGAAGAACAGAATAGTTGGTGTATGTGCTCCAATCAAAGCTTTATATTTTTTACTATGGTATTCCCAAGGTACAAGATAATGCCTTATCAAAAATAGTTTCCTCCTTGCCACCCAGCTTGGAGTTTTTGTTTACATGTGTTATTTTTATTTTTTAGTGGGAAGAATGGATTTATGTTAAATCTTTCAAAGTCCTTAATGGGTCCCAGAATTGACCAGGGAAACAGTTTGTTGGTTTCCTTTCAACTTTACAGAATAAACAGTTCTAGAAGCCCCAGAGCTGATTGACCCTGGCCTGAACTTAACACTTTTCTACCTGAGCACAGACATTACAGCCCGAAGACAATTTACCTAAGACACACTATAGCAAAATGAATTATTTAGAACTGTAAATTCAGTTGTAGTATCAGAATCTTAAAAACATAAAAATTTGTTTTACTTACAGATCTAGAATATTTTTCAAACAAATGTGTCAATAGATTGAAATATAAAACAGATTAAAAGGGAAAATCATTAAAGGTAAATTCTGATCTATAGTGGGTTTAAGTCATGGGCTGGGTGTGATGTAATTAATAGTTCCAGTGATGTATCACTTAATCTAAGTACCATGCATCTCAATATTTAGAACTACCAGACATTATACTCAGTTTATACTTAACTTGGGTGTTTTAAATTTCATATTAGTCATGTGATTATGACCCAATTTAAAAAATGTATATATAAAGTCTCTTACAAATAAGCTGTTTAGGAACGCTTCTGTTAATTAAAGCTATTTTTTTGAGTCAGCAGGTTTTAGTCCCAGAATATGTGATTTCAGTTCAAAAATGTCAGTTTTTGAGTTTCATTCAGGTCATTGCAGACATTTGTCTCAGCCCTGTATGTTTTCTAATCATGATATATAAGGGGTTATCAATTTTATGGAAAGGCAGAAGAACAAAGTTATCTGTGGGAAGTAAAGTGATCTTGTATCACTGCTGTGCTCCTTTTCAGTCCCTGTACACAAACGTGGATGTTGAGTAGGTTCTTTGCAGGATTTTAGGCATAAAAAAGTGGATAGATGTATTTTAATATAATAATGTAAAATGTCCCAACTTTGTGCTTATTCCTTGTGGATGCTGTCTTTCTCTTGGCACAACACCCTCCTTACAAACTTTCACACTGTGTGGTGCCTGGTGCTATGTGATTTCCAGAAATCTGGCATGAAAACTGGTCCTTGTTTGCGTTTTCTGACTGCAGTGGAGCTGTTAATAAAGAGATTGATGATAAAGTTGTCGAGAAGAGACAGTTGGGCAGAACTACTCCCCATGAGTGACAGAGGCATGATCTGCCTTCACAGCCAAGAAAGCCGCCCCCAGCAGCGAGCCGACCGTGCCTGGACCCTGTGCCAAGACTATTAGAAGGAGCGTTAGCATACTACTAGGTTACCGCAGATCTTTAATTTAGACTTGGTTTCACATTTCCATTTTTAATCTATGGCATGTTCAGGACAAATATATTTGTGAATGTGACACACTTCCCAACTGTAAAATAATTATCTTTGCAAACTCTTAAAAGCACTCATAATTCATTCTAATCTGATTTAGTAAAATTAGGTTTTATTTAGAAAATATTAAGGTTCTTACAGAAAGCCTAAGTCCTTGAAGTCTTAAGGGAGTCAAGTCTCTGATGGTCTTGAGAATAATCACTGGCTGCAGTTAAGTATTGGTTATGGGATGTTAAGTGTCTTGGTCATAGTGATTATAATTGTATATATTTTTCATCTATCACTCCTAATAAGCTTGAGTGAGTGGTATTTGGTTATGCTGTTCTCTGTTTTGTGTGGTCTCCTTGAGAGTCAATGAGGATTTTTGTCACTTTATACTCCTTTAAAGATAGAGATTCTGCTGATGATTTTTTAAATCATCCGAGGTTACATGTCTTCTGTTTTAGTTTTCCTGAATATGTGACTGTTTTGGACAGACTTCTCTTCTGTATTATTGTGGTCTTTGTCTTGTTAAATAAATGACCCAAATGTGGACAATTTAGTTTCTTGACAGTGAAAAATTTTGAAAAAGTTAATTTTGCAAGTACAGTTTTTGCCTATGCCAGTCAACGGCTGAATTTGAAGTATGTGTATCTATCACAAGGCTTTCATTTTTCGATGTGTTGATAAAATCTCGGAGAAGGAAGCTAATGGGGCATCTCGTTCATTGTGCTTGTGACAGGCTCGTCCATTTCCCCTGAGGGAGGAGTCCCTGTTTCATCCTTGCCTTTGCAAGGTATTATTATTGTGGTCTTTGTCTTGTTAAATAAATGACCCAAATGTGGACAATTTAGTTTCTTGACAGTGAAAAATTTTGAAAAAGTTAATTTTGCAAGTACAGTTTTTGCCTATGCCAGTCAACGGCTGAATTTGAAGTATGTGTATCTATCACAAGGCTTTCATTTTTCGATGTGTTGATAAAATCTCGGAGAAGGAAGCTAATGGGGCATCTCGTTCATTGTGCTTGTGACAGGCTCGTCCATTTCCCCTGAGGGAGGAGTCCCTGTTTCATCCTTGCCTTTGCAAGGTAGTAGTTAAAATTTTAGATTGGGCTCACAGTGATTTCCTTGATCTGCAGCCATCTTTTTCTTTTTTTTAAAATTTATTTTAAATTATTATAATATTGTGTTGATTTCTGCCATACATCATCATGGATCAGCCATAAATATACATATGTCCCCACCCCACCCCGCCCCTGTAAGTGATCTTCAGTAATCTTACCATTACCTTTGAAGCAGCTTCTGACCGATCTGTACTTCCTTTAACGTGAGAACTTCAAAGTGGATTTCTGCATGTTTGTTCTGTTGGATGGGCTTTTGATTTGGGAGGAAATAAGATGGATGATGGCAGGGCCTTGATACAGGGAGCCTTCCTTGAGTCACATCATCCTTGAACCTCAGGGTGTCTGAGAGCTTGTTCTCTCATCCCCAGCTTTGTTCTTGGTGTCCCCTGGATCTCCCAAGAAGGTTCATTGGCCAGACTTTCCAGGGTTGGTTCTGATCACAGCCCTGTAAACCGAATCTATAAAATAGACGCTGTGGTGGCTAGAATAAAGGCGAGCTATGAAGAATCCTAGTGTTTCCCATCAGCTGCTGCTTGGCCTTGTAGTACTTAAAAATTTTTTTAATTCAGAGCTCTTGCTTTTCATTTTCACTTGTTTGGCTGCATTGGGTCTTTGTTCCATCTTGATGTTACTTGGGATCTTTTTGTTACAGCACGGGCTCTGGAGTATGCAGGGTCAGTGGTTGCAACACACAGGCTCTCTAGTTGGAGTCCCACGTGCTTAGTCGCTCTGTGGCATGTGGGATCTTGGCTTCCCGACCAGGGATTGGACTCATGTCTGCCACAATGGAGGGTGGATTCTTAAACGCTGGACCACCAGGGAGGTCCCAGCCTTGTAGTACTTTTATGAAGAGTTTTGGATTTGATTGTTGTTAAGCAAACAGGCTATGGGAGAGGTTGAAAAGTTTACTGTATTTCCAGAAGAGTCTGAAATAGCTTGGACCTTTGAAATGGCTAACAGTGAAGTTTTTAAAAAGGATAATGCAGTTGAGATAAAGGAGAAGTAAATCTATAATAAGGTGAGGTCAGAAACTTAAATAATGTCCCCTTTCCTCTTGTCTCTTCGGTAATGTTTTCAAATTCTCTCTGACCCAACTGTTTGCAACCACATGGAATGTAGCCTGCCAGGCTCCTCTGCTGAGGGATTCCTCAGGCCAGAATACTGGAGTGGGTAGCTGTTCCCTTCTCCAGGGGATCTTCCCAACCCAGGAATCGAACCAGGGTCTCCTGCATTGCAGGCAGATTCTTTACCAGCTGAGCTACCAGGGAGTTCTAGGTCAGTACTTTTTTAACTTGCTGGCTTCGTGGGATTTATCTCCTAGTGAGTTAATTTTTTTATTAGTAATGGCTGGTAAGAAAATGCCATTAATTAAAAATTATTTGTAAGTTCTTGTGATTTTTGGTTTGCTGACGTCAGCTTCCATGAGTAAAGGATTAGAAGTTAAAGCATCTCAGGGGCTCTGACTTGAATGGTATTTTATTTTGAAACCTGTCATACTGGTTTCCATGAAGAGAAGATAGGGTAGGGAGAGTCTCACCTGGTATTTGAGACATGACCAAACACCGGAGCCAGTGGAAGGCGGAGCCTCACGGAGAATAAGACAAGAGGTGTGGGCTTGTTAAGTAGAAGACTTGAGCTGCCGTTTGTGGAAGTGGCATTGTGGTAGAGGTGCCTAGTCCCTGGTTTAGGAATTGAATCTCATAAGATACTGGATCATCTGTGTCAGGCTTGTCACATGCTAGGGAACACTCTTCAGCAAGGCTATTCATTAAGACATCCCGTGTTGACTGCCGTTTTATCATGTAGCTGAACTGAAACATTTAATGAACAGCTTTTCTGTGCTGGTAGCATAAAGAATGTCTGTTTGGGAGAGGTGCAGTCAGATCGCTGCTCTTCAACATTTACTCAGCAACACTCAACTGGCCTTAAAGTTTTGACAGTTTTAGTTCTTAGCCAAATGGCCTAGGGCAGTTTGAGCTTTGGTCCAAGGTAGGGTTTAGGAAATCCACATCGGAAAGGGTTAAATGCGAGAGTCTATTAAACTTTGTGTCAAGTCAATCTGATTTTTGTTTGTAAATCAAAATCATCTGGATTTTGTTTGTAAATCATTATTTGAGCCAAATACTGTCACCGGTTAGTTTCTTAAAATTCTGTATCTGTATAGCTGTGAGCAACCTGAACATTCCTCACTGAAGCTTCCTATAATAATGGGAGGGGAAGAAAAGGACGGTTCTAAGTAGTTTCCCTCTGATTTATAAGTTGAGTATTGCCAGAATGTGGCCTTGCAGTTGAATTGTACTTGAGGTTACATCAGATCTTGAGCCTTTATGCTTCTGAAGCCATTGCCTGTGGTGAATATTTGGTGATGAAGGTGAAAATCCGGTCTGGTGGCCAAAACGAAAAGCCCAGGTCTTCAGGAAGTACTAATCCTGTCCTGTCCACCAGAGCTTGGTGACTCTGGGCAAGTTGTTTAAAGGTTTCTTTTCAGCTTCCAAGTAAAACACAATTCTTTTATTTCTTTTTGGAATTTAACATGGATTAACGAGTAAATAACATGTCTAGAGAAACAGATTTTTAAGGACTTTGTTACGCCTATTTGAATTTGGTAGAAGGCAGGCACAGAGGCCCCCTGCAGACAGCACAGGAATACCTGACAGACCCCACCCCTCCTACTTCCCAAAGCTGTCTTCCTGATAGGAAATGTGGGTAGGACCAGAGAAGGGAGGAAGAAAGTCTGGAGTCGGGCAAAGCCCTTCTTCTTGTTCCTTCTAATTAATGTGGGAAGGGGGGCAGCCTGGCCTCTTCATCAGAAAACGTTCTCTGCCTGAGCGCCAAGAGAAGTGCAGGGCACAGCTTCAGAGAGGCACGGCATGCCAGTGCTCCTGCCCGAGGCTTCACACAGTGGGCCTGGGAAGTCTGGGACAGTGTGGTGTCAAGCAGTAGGTGTCATCCTTAGAACACCCTATGAGGTTGGTCCCGACATCGCAGATGGTGCCACCGTTTACAGGTGAAACCAGGCTTAGTTTGAGAAACGCCTGGCCCATAGTCGCAGCCAGTTTGCATTCAAACTTGCTTTATTCTAAGGACGTAATCCTGAAATAGGCCCTTGTGTTTTCCCACTTGACACTTGCTTTTTAGTATGTTTCTTTGGCTATTGGAAAGCAAGGTTATTAGCTCTTTTTTTTTTTTTTTTTTTTTGCCTAGGCTTCTCATTTCAGAACAGCTCAAATGCATTTTCTGCTATCTGTCCTTACAGCTGGCCTACTGGGAGTGAGAGGGACGGAAATCTGAAGACAGTCTGCAGCGGGAGATGAACTTGGAAGAGTCTAGAGGAAGTGAAGGGGTATTTATTAGTGCTGGCGAGGTTCAGGCTGTGGCTAGTTCATTCACACCGACTTGACAATTAGCTTGTCTAAAGTTCAGATTTTTTTTTTAAAGAAATGTTAATTTTCCATATGAAGGTGATTTCTTGCCCCCCCCCCCCCTTTTTTAAGCCAATTAAGACAGCAGAGTACCTAGAGTCTGCAGTAGCTGAGATTCACTGAGTGTCCGTATTGTGCTGGGTGCTCTGGGGCCCTCCTGGGTGTCACCACCCTTAGCCACAGTGACAACTCTGCACAGTTAAGCAGCAGTGGAGCCAGTATGGGTGCAACCTGTCTGGTTCCAAAGCCCAGGCCCTTTCTGCTTTGAGACACTGACTCATTCAACAGCTGTGTAGAGGCCCTGGGTATCTGTGGTCAACGAAACTGGCATTATAACAGCCCCTGTCGTTAGGCAAGCTTGTTCACAGGGAATAAGGATGGCCAGCAAAACAAACGAGTCACAGGTCATACTAGAAGGCCCCAAAGGGAGACAACCAGGTGCTTTCAAAATGGCAGGAGCCCTCTCAGTGGACAGGTTTCCAGTGAGGCAGCGGCAGTGAGAGGTGCAGAGCAAGAGGGGACAACATTTTTCTGAAGCAGCAAAGAGTTTGAGGACAGTCCCAGAGTTCCTCACACCGGGTGAGCAGGAGCTGGGGTTGAGAGAAGCATCTGGGCGTGGCGGTGAAACAGCAGGGGAGTTGGTGTTGCAGGCGGAGCCAGGGTTGGTCAGTGGGAAACCAGGAGACATTAAAGCTCTGCCGTGAAGGGGCCGCAGGGACATGAGCATTTCAGCACGACCGGACCCGGTCCAAGCTCTGAGGGGGTTATACCCTACGTGGGGGTTGGGGCACAAACCGAAAGAACACGACCGCGTCCAGTCCCGCTTGGCCTCAGCCTGGACCCTGCCTCCAGACCACTGTCTCTGCCTGCAGACGTCACCATCTGGGCGGCCAGGAGGAACAGCCCTTCGCCAGTGACCAGCCCGCGCTGGGGCACCTCGGGCCCTCCCACTGCCATCCCCTGGCGCTGGCTCCACGTTTCATTCCAGATCCAGGGTCCAGCCCTCTGTCTTGCTCACCCCTACTCTGACTACGGCTCAGGACAGTCTCCTGCCTGTTGGGGGCAGACGACCCTGCCCTGTAAGATGGACTCTGTGGACCCCCACCTCATACAGCCCTTTCAGCCCCACGAAGGATTATCTTCCGAATCCTGTGGTCCTGACTGAAGCTGTTTGTTCCCTGCGCTGGGGCTCAGCACGCAGTCAGGAGCCGCTACC
>SJXQ01012914.1:49221-105785 GCA_006408695.1 Aepyceros melampus
GAAGGAGGGGCGCGAAGCGAAGGGCTCCGCGGAGGAGCCGCCGGGACGCGGCTGCGAGGCGGGCTCCGCGCGGGGCCGCCTCGGGGTCCCGTCCCCGCGGCCGGCTCGGCCGGGCTCCGCCTCGCTCGCCCAGCGCGCTTCCCTTTGCTCGGCTTCAGCTGGAAAGAGCGGAGACCCCCGGAGAGCCACCGGGTGTTCGCGCTCGCTTCCTTGTCCCCAAACGGTAGAACGCGCCCCCTGCCAGACTGCCAACAATTTGGTGGATCAGGGTGGGAAAGACCCCCTTTTAGAAGTCTGGGTTGGTTTTTTTTTTTTTTTTTTTTTTTAACACAACCGCTGGTGCTGGTTTTTTCCAAAGATTTTAACCCAGAAACCCCATCAGTCTGCACTGGCTAAGAGATGCCAGTCGCCAGCGGACACGGTCGGGTGCCAGAGAATACCTGTCTGGCTTCTTTGGGGGGACTATTGAACCCCAAATTCCTCCCCATTTGTTTTGCTCGCCTCGTTTCTAATTCTACATTTCATTTCAGCCTGAGAAAATTACTGGACATGAAAAACATCATCTATATATTTGGACCAGGCTTTGGGGGTCTCTCTCCCGGAGCTGGGGTCCTCCCCCAGGCCTAGCAGCTGAGGCTGCCGGGAGGGGGAACCCTGTGCTCCCTTCTCTTAATTTCTGTTGAAAGGGAACACAGAAAGAAGGACGTGTATTGGTGGGGAGTGAGGGCACGGAATATTTCCAGGCCTTAAAAAAAAAGAAGAAAAATAAATTTTTGAATAAGAATGGTCCGTGTACTGTGACCGCAGGGCAAATGCAAATGTCTGTTTTCAAACACAGACTCGTGAATTCTTATTAGAGATCGTGACTGCGCCTCCAAGCAGGACATTACATATTCATCATGTGATGGGCCTCGGTTCTCCACTTCAGGTGTGGCCTTCCCAGCACCCTGGTCCTTTTAATCCTGGGGGGGAAGACGGAGAAAAAAAAAAGGAAAAAAGCCCCAAGCCCGTGACCAAGCCACATTTGGTCTGTTTGCTTCCGTTCCTAAAGCGTTAAGGGAATAGGAGATAAAAAGATGAACGCAGAAAAAGCAGCCGCCGCAGCGATCCTCCACAAAGATCTTTTTGGTGTCAACTTAAATGTACACAGATAGTGGATGATGATCTCTTTTATTGGACTAACATTTATCCAGTAATATCCACACACTTTTAAAACCATTGAGGCCTCCTCTTCAGGTGTTCATTTGAATAGAAATAGCTGAATGAGTGTTTTTATAATTGATCCCCTGAGAACTGAATGTCTAGTGCTGCATAACCAACATTTTCCCATTGCTAGGTTTTTTTTTCCCCCCAAATTGCCACTCTGCAAAATTAGGTTTTGTACAGTTTTGATAAGAGAATTAACCTCCCACGTGCCAAACTCCCTGAGTCTGAGGGGCTTTCAGGGAGTCAGCCTGTGCAGGGTTTGCTTTTGATACCAGCTCACTTCGGGGGCTTTGCCACCTCTTGGTCTTGGGAACAAACCTTCCAAGACCTGGTGGGAGGTGGATCTGATGGAAGCGGTGAAAGACAGAGGGAGGGAAGGCGGCTTCTGTACACTCCTGGGGGTCCCTGGGCCCAGAAATCTCAGCTTGTGATTTTTTCCTTTCTGTATAATCAACAGTGTGAGCCTCGTGCTAACCCTGACCCTACCCCATCACGGGGATGTATGAACGGTCAGCTCCAGCCTGATGTAACCTCTGTGCATGCATGGAGCCCTGGGCCTTGCAGGAAACACAAAAAGACTTCTTGTCTCTCGAATTTTCAGTGGTTTCTCAAGTGCTTTATTTTAATATTAACTTTTCAGGTTATCATCTTGATATGGGTTCATTGCAGAACATTTGAAAGCTATGTAGAAATATAAAGTTGAAAGTAAACACTACCCCAAATTGTACCACCCAGGGCTAAACATTACTGTATTATCTTCCAGTCTTTTTTTCCCTCTGTGTGTATATATTAAAGAACTATGTAGATACATATGAAATTGGGATCACACTGTACCTATGGTTTTATTCCCCCCCCCCCCCACCTTTAATAGTATATACAAAGCATCTCTTGTGTCTTTAAGCATCGTCTGTCAGCTTCAGTCTATCGGCTACACACACAACCATCAAACAGCTGTAGCTGAATGAATTTCATTACCCCCTATTGATGGACAGTGAGGTGGGGAGTTTCTCTTTTCTGACTGTGTACAAAGGAAATGTCCTTGGCTTTTTTGAGGCTTAGTTTTTAAAATTTTTATTCTAATTAAAAAATAGATGTGCAACAAGCAACAAAGATTTACTGTATAGCATAGAGGACTATAGTCAATCTCTTGTAATAACCTATGATTGAAAATAATTTCAAAAGGAATGTGTGTTATTTGTAAAACCGAATCTCCTTGTCGTGCACCTGAAACATTGTAAGTCAACTATACTTCAATAAAAGATATAATTGTTGTTGGTGTTCAAAATAAAACACCTATGAATATAATAAAAGGAGAAGCTTCAGGTGTACAGCAAAGTGAGTCAGGAATACATATACATATATCGATTGTTTTTCAAATCCTTTTCCCATTTAGGTTATCACAGAATATTGAGTAGAGTTCCTTGTGTTGTACAGTTGGTCTTTGGTGGTTATCTATTTTGTATATAGTAGTGTGTATAGGGTTAGTTGCTCAGTCATGTCCGACTCTTTGTGACCCCATGGATGTTAGCCCACCAGGCTCCTCTGTCCATGGAATCCTCCAGACAAGAATACTGGAGTGGGTTGCCATTACCTTCTCCAGGGGACCTTCCTGACCCAGGGATCCGACTCGGATCTCCTGCAGTGCAGCCAGATTCCTTACCAGCTGAGCCACCAGGGAAGCCCAGTGCGTGTATATCAGCCCCAAACTCCCAACGTATCCCCCCATCACCACCTTTCCCTTTAGTAACCATAGTCTGTTTTCAAAAACTGTGTCTGTTTCTGTTTTGTAAATAAGTTCATTTGTACCATTTTTTTAAAAGACTTTATTTATCAGTGATATTGTATGTTATTTGTTTTTCTCTGACTCACTTCACTTAGTGTGATAATCTCTAGGTCTATCCATGTTGCCGTTAATGGCATTATTTCTCTCTTTTTAATGACCGAGTAATATTCCATTATATATATACCACATCTGCTTATCCATTCCTCTGCTGATGGACATTTAGGTTGCTTCCATGTCTTGGCTGTTGTAAACAGTGCTGCTGTGGACACTGGAGTGCTGTCCTTTTGAACCATGGTTTTCTCTAAATATATGCCCAGGAGTGGGATTGTTGAATCATATGGTAGGTTTATTTTTAGTTGCTTTTTTTTTTTTCTTTTTAAGGCTGAGGCTTACAGAATGCAGGATCTTAGTTCTCCATCCAGGGTTCAAACTGCACCGCCTTCAGTGGCCGCTCAGAGTCCTAAACACTGGACAGCCAGGGAAGTCCCTGTTTTTAAGGACCCTCCATCCTGTTCTCCATAGTGGCTGCACCAATTTACATTCCCACCAAGAATGTAGGAGGGTACCCTTTTCAAGGGAGGCTTATTTAAACTAGAGTAAGAACATTACTTAGGGGAAAAAGAGTTTTCCCTTTGGGGCCTAGAAGTGATGGAAAAAGCCATTTGTTGCCACAGAAACTGATGGGTGCAAGGCCAGGCCTGGGCCTCCACCCGCTGCCAGGTCGGGACTCGCAGTCAGCTGCGTCCCTTCCCACTCTGAGTAGAGCTGCCCTCCCATCATCCTTGTTTAGCTGGGCTGCTTTCAGCTGCAGGTATCAGAAAACACCAGCCTGAGGAGTTTCAAAAGCGAGGACACTGTCTCTGTCACGTGATGGGCTTTCTGGAGGTGACAGCTCCAGGCTGGCTAATTCGGTGGCTTCCCTCCCCCGGGGGCACCCTCAGCACTCCAGCTCAGCCGCGCCTCCCCTTACAGGGCACACTGGCTGCCCGGGGCCAGCCTTGCTGTCCAGACGTGATGGAGAGTGATGAAGTCCAGTGCAAAAGGGACCATTGCACATTGCATCAAATGCTTTTATGAATTTATTAATTAATTTATTATCAGCAAGGACAACCTCTTCCAGAAGCCCAGGCCAGTTTCCCCATTCAGCTGCCCTCACTTCACTGGTTAAAACCACATGCCCGTCATCAGGCCTGTCTTGGGCAGGAGAGAGCTCATCCTTCCTGAGGATGAGACTGAGAGCTCCTTGGGACAGGAGCAGGGGCACTCTGGGTGCCTGGATGCGCCCTCTCATCCTTCAGGTCTTAGACCTTGGGGGCCCCTGCAGTGAAGTGAAAGTTGCTCAGTCGTATCCGACTCTTTGGACCCCATACAGTCCATGGTTTTCTCCAGGCCAGAATACTTCTCCAGGGGATCTTCCCAACCCAGGGTATCAAACGCAGGCCTCCCACATTGCGGTGGATTCTTTACTAGCTGAACCACCAGGCAAGCCCAGGAACACTGGAGTGGGTAGCCTGTGCCTTCTCCAGGGGATCTTCCTGACCCAGGAATTGAATCGGGGTCTCCAGCATTGCAGGCAGATTCTTTACCAGCTGAGCCACCAGGGACCCCTATGCCCCACCTTCTCCAGACTCCTAGAGGCTGTGGGCACTGATTTGTTCAAGCTGCAGGTTCACCCAGACCCTAAGGCAGCCCTCACCAGGTGACCAGGATGTTGACTGTCCCAGCCTCATTGGCTGGGGAGGTACCTGGGGTCCACTGTGAGATCTGGGCCAGCTCAATGCGCGTCTCCCTGGATCCTGGAGTGCCTGGGAGCCTCAGTGATGGCTCTGAGGGGTCCCGAGAGGCTGCCCCCTTGCTGTTGGTCACTTCCCGGGCCCCCTGCGCTCTGCTTCTCTACAGAGTGGGTCTGCCCTCTCGGTGCTCTCCCTCCCACTTCTGGAAACAGAATATTTCGGTTGCTGTGGACTCTCCCTCCTCCAGAGGGACTCGTTTAGATGGAGATGGGCTGAGTCCACTCCAACCCCAGTGTGTGGGTGCACCCAGAGTGCTGGATGGCCAGTCACGGCCCCACACCCCAGATCATCTGGTTGCTTACAGTGGGGATGCGCATGTGATCCAAAAGTGGTTTCATAAGAGTTGATCTGGGGATGTCTGCTAGAATGCATGGGAAAGAGGCGTGCTTTCTGAGGTCTCCAGGATGTGAGTCTGGAGCTGGTGGTCGCATGTCACCACCAAGGAGAAGAATCTGCCGAGAATGAAACCAGCATAGAAGAAAGCAGAGTTAGAACACATAGAGACCAGGTCCTGATAATACCCATAATACCCACTGACGCCCTGGATCCAGCCATTCCTGAAGCAGAACTACCTCTGAAACTATCATTTATGCATTTTCACATAAACCAGTTTGGTTTGGGTTTTTATTCCATTTGAAGAGTCTTGACTAAAGCGCCTACTCAACAGACTGTCTTCCAAAACAAGATCCCATAGCCAGATTTCAATGACCATCTCCAATGCTGAGGCAGGTCAGGCCCAGAGTCACTTTCTTTGGTTCTGGAGACTGAAGGCTGGTCACCCTTCCTGGGGCTGCTTCCTCCAGTCCACAGAGCTTCTCAGCAGAACCGCTTCTGTGCCCATTGAGTGATCTGGTATCTCTCTTTGAGAAGAAGTCAGGCAGAAACAGGAAAGGCATTTCCCCTCCCTCTCCACATTGACTCCTCCGTCTGCCCAGGCTTTCACAACTCTAGGAGTTGTTTCCTGATAATTCAGCTGAAAATTTCCATGGCTCAGTTTCTGCTTCCCTGAGTTGACCCCTCAGGCCCCTCTAATGACTCAGCTCCTTCTTGAGGCCCATGGTCGGCCCATCTCTGCCCACGTCATGGTTTAGCCAAGCTCAGCTTATTTTCTGTGTTCATCCCTCTTCATAAATCACGTCTCCAGCGTGTTAATTACAGCGGATGTGTTCTAAGGGATGCTTTGCAATTTTCATGGCTCTGGTGTTGCAAGGTCTTCGATCAGGCAGCAAGAGGCTTTCCTTCTGAAAGGTTGCATGTCCCTCTGCCCAGATGCTCAGGGGACCAGAAGGGAAAGGAAATGGGAGAAGCAGGGCTGGCATAAGTTGGGGGGTGGGGAGGGTGCAGAACAAGGCCCAGGACCTTCCCCCCAGGGGGCAGCTACCTCTCAGGGCTGGCCCACGTCGCCAGGCTGGAATCAGGCCCAGCATTTGTATAGCTTATGATTTCTCAAGGGAAAGTGGAAATCCATGTTTTTATGTAAAATTTCTTATTTTTAAAAAAACCACTGGCAACATTTAAAAAAAAATTAATGCTCTTAAGATGAACTATGCCTTGGACCATCAGTTTGTGACTTTTGTCTGCGTGGATTAAAGAAGTGACAAGGTGTCAGACCGTAAAGAGCAGGATGGTCCAGTGGACACACATAGGGCTGGGACCAGAGAAGCCTGGATTCTGGTCCCACCCCACGCACTGTGTAACCTGGGGACATTATTTGGTCTCTGAAAATCCCTGGCAGTTCATGGACATTGCCTTAACCCTGCCAAGGGATGGGCTGTATTAATCCCATTGAGAATAATGAGGAGAAGACGTAGCTCAAGGAGAGAGGTGGTCAAAAGGCCCAGCAGGGAAGGGGCAGAGCCTCTGTCCTCAGTGCTGGGCTGTCTGGGTCCCCAGCCGGCTCAGGCGCCCGTGTATCTGTGGTCAAGACTGTGACTCAGGTTGGTTGCAGAGTCCATGACCCCCCAAGGTCACAGGCAGCATGTCTTCCTCTGGACTTGAGATGAGTTTCCTCTCCCTCCCCTCCAGTCTACACGTCCCTCTCTGTGTTCAGCATCTTTTACTTCTGTAGCCCCCTTTGCTTGTCATGTTCCTGTTCCTGGATGATGGTTCCAAGACTCTTGGCCCTGGGTGAGTGACATCATTCTCTAAGTCAGAACATCTTCCACAGGAATACTGTGCAGAGCACATCCCCCCCACAAGCTGGGGTCTCTGGCCCTAGGACTAAGGGGGCCTGACCTTGCTTGCTTTCCTATCTTCAATACTCTTTTCCTTTGCCCAAGATAATGAATGGTTTCTGAAAAGAGGGAGATTCAAAAGCTCAGGCATCTCGGCCTGTGAGCTCTCAGCTGGCGTCTTGTTTCATCAATGATGCTTAACAGTGATAAAGTGACTCACTGGAGTGTCCCCTTGCCACACACTCTGAGGACATCACCACAATTTGCAGAAACTTTGTGCTTTCATATTGTTCTTATAAAACAGACAAAGGCAAGCTATTTGTAGTATCCTAATTTACAGATGGGAAAACAGAGGCCAAGCCTGCTTAAAAGCAGGTGGCTCGGAAAACCCACGCAGGAAAGCAATAGATAAAACTCACCTGGCCTACATCTTCCACCTCATGGTCTGTGTGATGCCCTCCTGCCCACTCAACCCTGCCCCTGCTTGTCTTCATTGGGGCATATTAACTAATTTGGATTCAGAAGCAGAACTTATATGTTCCTAGAAAATCCACCTGGCACTTGGTCTTCTTCTGTTTCTCCATCAGCTCTTCTTTGGGGCTGATTCTTCGACTTGTTGGTTAGTTGCTAAATTGTGTCCAACTCTGTGACCCCGTGGATTGTAGTCTGCCAGGCTCCTCTATCCATGGCATTTCCCACGCAGGAATACTGGAGTGGGTTGCATTTTCTTCTCCAGGGGATCTTCCAGGCCCAGGGATCAAACCCGTGTCTCCTGCGTTGCGGGCAGATTCTTTACCACTGAGTCACCAGGGAAGACTCCTGGAATATAAAAATCAGTCACGGACTAGGAAGCAGCTCAGGCTGCGATAACAAAGTACTACTGACCGGGTGCCTCAAACGACAGTGCGCGTTGTTATTGTTGTTTTAGTCGCTCAGTTGTGTCTGACTTGTTGCAACCCCCCATGCACTGCAGCAGGCCAGGCTTCCCTGTCCTTCACTCTCTCCTGGAGTTTGCTCAGATTCACATCCATTGAGCTGATGATGCCATCCAACCATCTCATTCTCTGTAGCCCTCTTCTCCTCCTGTTCTCAGTCTTTCCCAGCATCAGGGTCCTTTCCAATGAGTTGGCTCTTCCCATCAAGTGGCCAAAGTATTTGAGCTTCAGCTTCAGCATCAGTCCTTCCAATAGATATTCAGGGTTGATTTCCTTTCAGATGGACTGGTTTGATTTCTTAGCTGTCCAAGGGACTCTCAACAGCAATGCATTATAGAAATTAAATATAATAAAAATAGCCTTGGTATGTGTCCATACTATTACTAAATATGGTCAGCACACAAGAGTCCTCCACTGTCCTAGGCATTTTACAGTTTGAGCCATGAATGGTCACCACAGCCTACAAGGGGGGCTCCACCACAGTCTTCATTTTACAGGTGAAGAAACAAGGGTGAGCAGGTAAAGTGACTTGCCCAAGGTCACACAGGCAGTAGGTAGCAGGGATAAGACTCTACCTAGCCAGGGACGGGGGAGCCTGGTGGGCTGCCTGCCATCTATGGGGTCACACAGAGTTGGATAGACTGAAGCGACTTAGCAGCAGCAGCAGCAGCAGCTAGCCCTGTGATCTGTGAAGTCCTCCCCAAAGCTCTGCTGAAGTTTCCCTCTTCCAGGCCTCTCAGGACACAGCCTCCCTCCTTGGGGCTCTCCTGACCTCCTGGTAGCCCACACCGCGGGAGGACAGTTTGGTCTGCACAACCGCGGCACACGTGGCCACGCCCCCTCCTCCGCCAGCTCTGTAGCCTAAGTATTTCTGAGCCTGGACCCCCTCGGGCCATGTAGCAGGCAGCTTCCTCCGCTGTGAATTAGGACCAGTGACGCCCCACTCTGAGGCAGCTGTGTGCCTGGTACACGCAGTGTGTTCACCGTCTCTGCTTTTGCTCACCACGTGCACTGGCCTGGACATCTGGGCTGGCCTGGACATCTGGGCTGACATCTGAGGCTTTTATCCCAACGATTCTGCTTCAGGCCCACGCAGGCCTCCCTACCATTCCTGGTCCAGCCTGCATCCTCCTCCTTCCAGATAGGGCTTCCTGGTTTCTCTTGGTCTCTGCGAGCCAAGTCGCAGAAGTGTGGACAGGCGACTCTTCCTTGGTGCGCTCAGGCTTAGACACGGAGGATGAAACAGGAAGAACGGAGGGGCTGTGGGGGCCATGGGAGACTCTCCTAGCTCCAGAGGGAGGGCAAGAATGGATTACTCATCCCCTTTCTTCCTCCAGCCTTGGACCCTGCAGTGTCCTGCCCAGAGGGTATGTGCATCTCCTCAGATTCCAAGGACAGCTGCCAAGTGTGGGGTCCCCTGAGAAAGTATGGCCAAGGTAGGAGAGATTTCCCCTTCCCAGGGCACACAATAGCCATGCAGACTGGACCCCACATTCTTGTCTGTTCTCCTGGCCACTGGTTTTTATTCTCACAGTAATTTCCAGGGGATCTTCCCAACCCAGGGATCGAACCCAGGTCTCCCACATGTCAGGCAGATTCTTTACTGTATGAGCCACCAGGGAAGCCTCACAATTATTAGGACAGCTTACCCAAATCACCTGATTTGCAGCCTCCTCCTGGCTTTGTGGGGACAGGGATGGTGGTCGCGGGGGGGCTCTCCTGACATTAGAATAACTGGGGGGAACAGTCCTCTGTGTGAGTGAGGGGCCTCATATTTATAGAAAATTCCCTCTTTGGGGACTTCCCAGGTGGTCCAGTGGCTAAGATTCCATGTGGCCATTTCAGGGGGCCTGGGTTCAGTTCCTGGTCAGGGTGTTAGATCCTACACACCACAGCTAAGACCTAAGACCCTGCACAGTCAAAACAGATAAACAAATATATTTTAAAAATCCTGTCTCATATTTATTCCCATCTTTGCATATGGCTCTCTGCCCCTCTGTCTGAATCGGCCAGTCTTTTGCTAAGAGTAATTTCAAAGCTTCAAGTTTTGGGAGATGAGGGGTTGACTTTGGGGGTAGAGATGGAAAGAGTTGAATGGCCCTATAAGATAAAAGGAAGAAATTGTCAGTGTTCCTGTGAGTCAGGGAACAGAGGCAAAGGGGAGAGCAAGCCAGGAAGCAGAAACTTGCAGAGAACTGGGGGACTAGGATGGGAGAGGCCTCAGAACCCAGTGTGGAAGGAAGGGGGTACCCCAAATCCAAGTAATTGAGAAAAAATAATATTTTAATGCCATATTAAAAACCTCAAAATTCCTTAAAAAAAAAAACCCACGATGAACAAAATTTTATACAGGTTCAACTGTGCAGGAGGCTTCCCTGGTAACTCAGATGGTAAAGAATCTGCCTGCAATGCAGGAGACCCAAGTTTGATTCCTGGATCTGGAAGATACCCTGGAGAAGGGATAGGCTACCCACTCCAGTATTCATGGGCTTCCCTGGTGGCTCAGCTGGTAAAGAATCTGCCTGCAATGTAGGAGACCTGGGTGGGTTCAGTCCCTGGGTTGGGAAGATTCCCTGGAGGAAGGCGTGGCAACCCGCTCCAGAATTCTTGCCTGGAGAATCCCCATGGACAAAGGAACCTGGCGGGCTACAATCCATGGGGTCTCAAAGAGTTGGACATGACTAGTGACTAAACTCACAGTACCAGTATTCTTGCCTGGAGAATCCCATGGACAGAGGAGCCTGGCGGTTTACAATCCATAGGGTTGCAAAGAGATTGAGTGACTAACACTTTCACTTTTTCAACTGTGCCATATTGGAACCTGAGGCAAGAGGACAAACCAGTAAGAATGATCCTGTTTGTTTAAAATGTTGACATTTTGTTCATCGTGGACTTTTTCCCATGACTTTTTGCACTTACATATTATTTACCTTGATTTTTGGCACCTTCTTAAATCCTGTGCCCAAAGTGAGTGCCTGATCCCGGCCCTGGGAAGAAAGCGGGGCCGAGAGCACATGGCAAGGCCACCCTGGGGTCTCTGGCTGTCTCATTGCTGTGATGGGGCCCCCTGCAGCCCCCTGACTCCAGTTGAGTCCTCCGTGTGCACAGAGACCTCCTGTGAGTGATATCTTGTGGAAATTTCAGGGGAAGCTCCACTTACAGCATCTAGATGGACACCAGAGCAGCAAAGGTGTGAGATGACCCTTGGACCCGGCAGGTGGAGACAGGTGGACGTGGTTCTTCCTCGGCCAGGGCTTGTGGCTGAGCTCACTCTCCTGGGGCAGGCGGGCCGGCTGACCTCAGGTCAGAGAGATGATGCCAGCTCCCCGGCTGTCCAAGGCTGACCTCTTTGTCTTCACCCTCCATGGGCGTTGCTTGTTTGTGCTGGGGGCCACCCCAGCTAACAGGGCAGCTCCCATCCCAGGAGCTCTTTGGGGTGGGAGGAGCCCAGCTCTTTACAGCTGAGGGCGTTGGGAGTCCATCATAGCCCCAAAGTAGTGCTCACTTTCATAGCTGGAGGGCCATCCTGTGGTTCATCTCTGCATTTCCAGGGATAATTGCCTGCCAGGAAAACTGCCTCTCTCTCTTCCCATGTCCTGGGCAGGCATCGCTGATGAACTCCAGCTGCCAAGCGCAGAGGCCCGCTCACCCCAACCTAGGACTCAGGACGTCCAGGCGAACTTAACAGGAATTGGCGCAAAAAGAGAACCTTGTCATCTTTAGCTGTGTCCATGCCTTTCTCTCTCCCCCTTGATGGTGATTCTTTTTACTTAAAAGTCCTGGAGGGAAAATTTGTGGATGAAGAACCTATGGAGAAATTTGTATTAAGGCTAAGAAGATGAAACTGTGAATTTGTGGTTTCATAGTTTATTTCAAAAACAACAACAACAACAAAAAACCCAGTAGTCTTACTAAGGAGATTCCTAAACACATTTTATAGGTTGTAAGTGGCTCAGATGGTAAAGAATCCACCTGGAATGCGGGAGACCCAGGTTTGATCTCTGGGTTGGGAAGATCCCCTGGAGGAGAAAATGGCAACCCACTCCAGAGTTCTTGCCTGGAGAATTCCATGGACAGAGGAGCCTGGTGGGTTACAGTCCATGGGGTCACAAAGAGTCAGACACGACTGAGCGACTGACACACACACACGCTTCTAATGGAGGGTAGCGTACAGTTGATTTCTTCAAGTGCTAGTCGCCTGAGAAATGTTCCAGGAGCACTGATGTCAGCAGATTCACGAAATCATAAATGCTCCCTTGCCTGCCCTCAGCTCCTGTGTGCCCTTGAGCCCAGAAACTGAGTTTGAATCCCGGCTCCACTGCAGGGACCACTTACTTCTTGAGGTCTGATCCTCTCATCTGCCAGATTGGAGAATGGCTTTCTCTCAGGCTGTTGGGAAGGTCCGTGAAGTTTCAGGATTCAGAGCACTTGGCACCGTGCACACCGTAGGCACTTCGTGAATGCCGACCTTCTCTTTCTGTTCCCCTTCCCACTCTTCCCTGTGGGATCCTTCATCCAAAAGGCGATGCCTTTCTGCTCGAGTCCCTCCCAGTCACATCTCAGACTTACTTTTTTTAATCTATTTTTTTTACTGAAGTAGAGTTGATTTACCATGTTGTGTTGATTTCTACTAGACAGCAAAGTGACTCAGTTATCCATATCCATACATTCTTTTTCACTTTATTTTCCACCGTGGCTTATCACAGGGTCTTGAATACAGTTCTCTGGCTGCACAGTGGGACCTCGTCGTTTTTCCCTTGTGTGAGAGTTTGCATCTGCTAATCACAAACTCCCCCTCCTCCTTGGCCACTGCAAATCTGTTTTCTGTGTTATACTCTTGATTCGAATGTTCAGTTTCCAAACCTCGATGTAGATGAAAAGGTAAAGTTGAACACTTATACCAGGGGCAGGCAGATTGAAGTTTTGGGGAACCCTCTCATAAAATTGGAAACTCCAGTTTGGGCTCAGGGTCATGGAAGGGTTCTCAGCAAGGGAGGGGACCTGAGTTTCAGCATTTCACAGGCAGCAAGCTGGGGCCTGGGGACCACCGTGTGCTTGTGCCTCAGAATACCGACCCAACCCCTTCCCCCGGGAGCCCTCCCTGCTGGCTGGCTGTAAGCCCCAAGAGTGCACCCTGGGCAGGGAGAGGTCTGGGGAGGGGAACCCTGATTGTCTTTACCCAGGCTCGGGTTTGCCAGCTCTGGGTGAAAGCCCGGCGTTTTGCTAGGGCTGTTCTTGAAATCTGGCCGACACCCCTACCGGAGCACCCCTGCATTTCCTCTGCCTGGGGACTGAGATGGCCGCCCACCCTCGGGCTCATTGGCTGGAGCCCAACGATGTGAAGCCTCCAAGATCCAGGCTGGGTCCGGCAGACCTGCCTGAGCGTGACCAGCTCATTGAGGCTTCCTACACTGGGGGCCTGGGCGTCCCCCACCTCCCCTCCTCTCCCTCTCCTCCCCCACCAACGCCGTCCTGTCCTTTCTCCTCCCCATCAAGTGGTCTTCTTCCCTACCCCCTTCTTCCCCCGTCCTGCTTCCTCCTCCAGCCTCCCAAGGGTGGTGGGCTCTGGAAGGCAGTCTTCCCTTCGAAGGTCTCTGCAGAAGTCTTGAGGACTCCCCAGCCTCTCGCGTGCTAACGCGGGCCCCGCTGAGACATCGCAGGGATGACGGCGGAGCTGTCCATTGCCTGGAAAGGGCTGACAGCAGACACAGCCCTGGTCGGGCAGAGCGAGTCCCCAGCCAGCTGGTGAGGGATGGGCCTGAGCCAGGTAATTATTGCCTGGTGCAGAGGTCGAAAGCCGCAGAGCGGCGGGTGTACTAATGAAACACAAATGGGACATCTGTGTTCAGGAGTTCAGCAAACCATGGAAAACCCAACTTTGCCAAGAGTTTATGTACTACCGAGGGCAGTCGCACTCCTTCCAGCTAAGAGAGCAGTGAACACACCACAGCCATTTCCCCTGATCCCCCTCTTTGCTCCTCCACATCCTTTATCTGGGGGGCGTTGCAACTTCTTTCATGCTCTGTCCTCCGCAGGTCATCGGGGCTGGAGGTGTGTGGGCAGGGGGAGCGCTCCCCTCATGTAGCTCTGAAAGCCCCTGCACTGGGGGGTGTTGGGCAGGCTTGTGAGGAGGGGGTGAGGGGACGAGGCACAGTTTCTTTCTCCATCTCCTCTGGCGGCTTGGTTCTGAGACTCCCTGCCTTCAGCAGTGGAGGTGGGCCCATCTGAAGTCCGGGCCGAGGGGCACTGCTGGAAGGTGCTGAGTGCCACGTGCTGATGAAACATTCAAGGGTGGGAGGTGATGCCAAGCAGGCTGGCTTCACCTAGACCTGCTGTTCGCTCCCAGGGTCATCTCCCGGCAAGTCATGTGCCCTCTGGGCCTCAGTTCCCAGGCCTCTGGAGGAGGGGGATGGCTAAGGGCCCATGTATCTGTTCAGAGACCTGTGCTCTGACTGTCCTGCCCCACACAAGAGAACCTGCTGAGAGCAGGGCAGCTCTGTGGAGCTGGAGGAGGCGCTGGCCCAGGAGGGACCAGAACCAGGGCAGGCCCAGGCCCCTGGGCAGCGGGAGGTGGTGGCCGTGACCTGTGACTCACTCCAGCGCCCCCGCCCCACGTCTTGGCACAGTCTTGGCTCTTCAAATGCTGGGGGCAGACTCGGGCCCAGCCGCTTGGGAGTGGGGTGGGCACTGGAGACGTAGTTGCTCAGGGTCAGCCCCTGCTTCCGGGGGCTGCTTCTGGAGGAGAGGGGACTGCAGGGTGCCAGCCGGCCACATGGGGTTACTGAGGCACTGTGACAGACAGTCCTGAGTGGGGTGCATCTGTCATCTGACGGCCTGAAGCCAGGACCGCCCAGGGACCTGTCTGCTCCCGCCTCGTTCCTTGCTCCTGACTCGGCCTCGTTTGCAGCCTCTCGTTCATCTCCGGGGCTGATGCCCGGGCTGGTCCTTTCAGGAGCACACCTCCACTGCGGTCCACGTCTACCCTCAGGGATGTGACTGCTTCTGTCGCCATGACAACCAACACGCCCCAGGCCCTTGCTCTAGGGTACCAGCCCTAGAGCCTCCCAGATTGTTTGCTGCAGAATTGGTGTCTTTGCTGGCAGTGGGCTTCCCTGGTGGCTCAGCTGGTGAAGAATCCACCTGCAATGCAGGAGACCCTGGTTTGATCCCTGGGTTGGGATGCTCCTCTGGAGAAGAAGAATGGCTACCCACTCCAGTATTCTGGCCTGGAGAATTCCACGGACTGTGTAGTCCATGGGGTCGCAAAGAGTCGGACAGGACTTTCACTGGCATCTGAGGAGGGGCCCATGGCCGTGGCACCAGGACTGCCCAGGATAGTGGAGTGGAGGCGGGGGTGGGGGCTAGGTTGGGTTTCCTGAGGCTAAGGCAGCGCCTCTACCTGGCCAGGCAGTGCTGGCCTGGGATCCCAGCCACAGTGAACCAGTGCCTCTAGCCGAGGCTGTCATTCCACTGAGGTCTGAACAATGCTATTCTTAGAGGGGTCAGAGAGTGGACCAGTCAGGGTGTGAGGCCTGGGGTATATCACTGGGGATGGATCAGAGCAGAAGCCCAGCAGGAAAGAGGAGGGTGGGGAGGGTCCCGAATGGCCCAGAGGGGCCAAGACTTGCCCTTCTGGGGGTGGTGGCCTCCTTCCTTGGCATCCTCACCCCTTCCCAGGGAGCTGAAATCCCTGGGCTAAAGGAGAGGAGTTCATGAAGACCAGCTTAGGCATTTTGCAGATCAGCCACTGGCCAGACCAAGCATTCCACTGGAGATGCAGAGCTCTGGGCAGTAACTCGCCCAAGGCTGCTGGTTCTGAGTGGGGGTGAGCCCGTAGCTTTCAGGAGGAAAGTGCCAGAGGCAGGCCTGTGCATCATTTCCGATCAAGGCATAACCAATTCTTGTTACTCGCTTTCTCCATTTCGTTAGGAAATGCAAAGAACGGCTTGCCTGTAGTTGGAAGTGTTCACACAAAGCTTTGTGTGAGCAGGCGTGGCTGACACTCTTGCGCTTGCTCTGGATCTTTTTCCTCCTTCCCTCTGGGTGGAGTCTGACCTGTTCAGGCTGCTTCCTCCTCCACCTGGCCTTGGCTTTGCGACCTGTGACAGGGCTGATGTTCCTACTCCCCTTGGCAGTGAAGCTGGGCAGCTGAATTTCCACATCTGAAGTTGGGGTTACCTCAGGGTCCTTTGTATGTGAGGCAACAAATCCCTCTTTCATTTAAGCCTCTTTGCATCTCTATTTCCGTTACTTGCAGCCCAAAGCCTCGCAGTGGTCTTGTACAGAAAGAGTGACTTTCCTATGGGAGACTGACTGTGAGGCATGAAGGCTTCACAGGGGCAGCAGGTCCTGTGGACGCCATCACAGGTCTCTACAGGGACCCTGAGTCAGGGGGTGTGGCATCAGCTCCACGTTTCTGATGAGGATGACAATGAGCCAAGGACGGACACTCCCTGGAGACAAAGCCAGAACCAGGAGGGAGTGAGCAGGACTGCAGAGGTTGCCCTGGGCACCGACAGTGGAGGGTGAAATTGAAGCCACACCTGAGCTGCACGAAGCCAGGTGTCTGTGCTGCCCTGGGAGTTCAGAGTGGCTGGCACTGGTGGGGGTAGAGGAGTGTGTAGTCCCTTTAGTAATGGCGACATATGAGGCATTTACTCACTGCTTACTCTGTGCCAACTACTGCTGCTGCTACTATTACTACGGTTCCACCTCCCAGAACCCCCCCAGGTACTCCTGTAAGATTCTTCCTTATCATTCCCATTTTAGGCGAGAAAACCCAAGTGAAAAAATGTAAGTAGCAGGGGTGGGCATCGAATTGGAACTCATTTCTACAGGAGCTTTTAACCAAAATTCTGACATCTCCCTGCAGAAGGCCGGCAAATAAAGGCAAGGAGATGGAGCTGAGACCCAGTCTGGAGCCAGAGAACAGCATACTGATTCATGGTTCAACAGGCACCTTACCCAAGGAGCCCCTCAGGCCCCAGACTGCCAGCAGCTCCTGGGTGGGACCTCATCTCCATTGCTCCACTGCCCCGAGGCCTAGCACAGTGCCTGGCACATAAGAGGTGCCCCAGGTGTTTGTTGAATGAATGCATAAGCATCTGTATTAAGTGGCTGGATTGTCCCAAGCAGTTGCTTAGAATGAGGAAATCAATCACGAGCTAACCGGCCTTTATTTATTCGTTGGTCACACCTGGAGGCATGTCTGACCTTAGTTCCCCGACCAGGAATGGAACCTGCGACCCCTGCGGTGGAAACAGGGACTCAGGGTCCCTGAAAAGGGCTTCTGGACTAGAGCTTCTCAGATTACATAGGTAAAAACAGGCCAAAGGTCTAAGCTCACGTGGTGGACTGGGAAGAGCAGGACTGGAATTTGGGTCTCCTGGTGTCCTGTCCAGCGTGGCCCAGGGCTTCATGTTTTATCTGCAGGGACCCAGTGTGGACAGGAGAGGTGGGGAGGGGAAGAAGGTGGCGGGTGTACGTACACTGGGGGCAGGGAGGAGAAAGTGTGGGGACCTGATATCAGCAGGGAGCTGCCGGGAGCTGTGGTCCCGCAGAGGGCATTTTGAAGAAGAGCCTGGGGGACGGGTCTCTGAGCTGCCACGCTTTGTCTGGAGCCTTCTCGGGATGAGGAGTGGCTTTGATGGCCAGTCCCTCTGGCTGAGAATGTTCAGGAAAGAAGCATTTACTGCACTTCCTTCCAGTCCCAAGCTGCCGAACTGGGGGAATCTTGGGTTTGGAGTATCTGGAGCAAAGAGCTGTCACCACGGTCTTGCCCTGGAGCGGAGAGCAGGGCTGTGACCGTGGCCTGTGGTGTTTCCTGCCCCGGAGCCCCAGCACCCTCTGAGCTGGCAGAACCGATGGGAGAGGCTCCGTGGGGCTTGACTTTGTACTGCCAGGGATGAACTTTGCTCAAAAGTGCTCTGTAGGCAGAAAGAGGAGTAGCGAAAAGGCTTTCATGTGCTATTTCAGGATTGCTGGCCCCGAACATTTATCACTTACTGATGCATATAATTTGCCTGATGACTCAGTTTCATATATTTTAGTTTCCAAAGATAAACAGTTTTTGCATATTTCCTGCAAATGGGGGTTATATTTAATAATCTTAGGGTAGGAGGGCTGGGTGCTAGGGACAGGGAATTCGAGGAAGGCAGAGAGCTCGGAGCAGCTTCAGCTCAGCTGGGGTCGTGGCACATGCTTGGACTTTTGGCAGGAGGTGTTTGGCTGGGAAGGGCTCTGGGAAGGGGCCTTATGGTCCAGCGATGGGCTGGTTTTGGGGGTGGTTGAATTGGTCGATGGGGCTTTCCTGGTGGCTCAGTGGTAAAGAGTCTGCTTGCCAATACAAGAGACGTAAGAGGTGCGAGTTCAATCTCTGGGTCGGGAAGATTCGCTGGAGAAGGAAATGGTAACCCACTCCAGTATCCTTACCTGGGAAATCCCATGGACAGAGGAGCCTGGCAGACTACAGTCTATGAAGTCGCAAAAGAGTGGGGCACGACTTAGCGACTAAACAACAACGACAACCAGCTGAGTCCATGTGGCCTTCGGCGTCTGCTTTCAGGTCCACTGGGCTTTGGTCAGAGTTTGTAAGGTGGGGCTGGGCATCAGCGTGGGAGCCCTGGGGTTTTGAGCCAAGGCAAAGAGGCACCCCCAGCTGCCCACAGAGTTCAGACCTGGCCCTGGCTGGCCATGAGACATCACTGCATCTGGTCACAAGCAGGTCGACTTGAAAGGAGGGACAGGTTCCCTTTAATGACAGTCAGAGCCCTGAGCTGGAGCCTTGGGAGGGGGCAGAGGCTCAGGGAGATGATGGTGTCAACAGCAGGAGCAGGTGGGGGCTCCAGCTCCATCTCTGTACTGACTTGGGTGCAGCTTGGACGGAGAGTTTGATCATTTTGAATCTTGGCCATCCTATTTGCCAAATGGGGTTCCTCAAGAGTTGGGATGACATGGTATGTAAAAGCACTTAGAATGATGCCTGCACAGAGTAAATGCTCAATAAATTCTTCTCCTCCAAATGTGTACTTAGAGGTGTATTAGGTGCTCAGGGAGATTGGAAATATGTGCTAGGGATTTCTCTCCTTAAAGACACCATGTCTAATCAAAGAAGCAAAGCACAGTCTAGAGAAGTTCAGCTGTGAACGTCAAAGAGGCTCTGATCCGGTCGTAGGATTTGTTAGGAACCAGGCATCACTTCATGGGAAATAGATGGGGAAACAGGGGAAACAGCGTCAGACTTTATTTTTTGGGGCTCCAAAATCACTGCAGATGGTGATTGCAGCCATGAAATTAAAAGACACTTACTCCTTGGAAGGAAAGTTATGACCAACCTAGATAGCATATTCAAAAGCAGAGACATTACTTTGCCAACAAAGGTCCATCTAGTCAAGGATATGGTTTTCCCTGTGGTCATGTACGGACGGGAGAGTTGGACTGTGAAGAAGGCTGAGCGCTAAAGAATTGATGCTTTTGAACTGTGGTGTTGGAGAAGACTCTTGAGAGTCCCTTGGACTGCAAGGAGATCCAACCAGTCCATTCTGAAGGAGATCAGCCCTGGGTGTTCTTTGGAAGAACTGATGCTAAAGCTGAAACTCCAGTACTTTGGCACCTTGTGCGAAGAGTTGACTCGTTGGAAAAGACCCTGATGCTGGGAGGGATTGGGGGCAGGAGGAGAAGGGGACAACCGAGGATGAGATGGCTGGATGGCATCACGGACTCGATGGACGGGAGTCTGAGTGAACTCCGGGAGTTGGTGATGGACAGGGAGGCCCGACATGCTGCGATTCATGGGGTCACAGGGAGTCGGACACGACTGAGCAACTGAACTGGTGGTGCAAGAGACAGAGACCCAGCTCAAATAGCTCGAGCAGCGTCTCATACCAGGCGGATCAAGAGCAGCTCCTCCACAGTCGGCTGCAGGGACCCGAGTGCTATTGATGGGGCCTGGCCTTGCTCCCTGTCTCCAGGGAGGCTCAGTCCTCAGACAGGCTGTCTCCATGGGGCGTGAGGCCGACTGCTGGAAGCTCCGGGGTCACATCCACTTTCTTAGAAGCGCCAATGGGAATAAATGCTTCCTTTTCCCTCAGCCCCAGTGAGAGGTTTAGAAATGGGCGCTTCTCTGGTGGCTCAGGGGTAAAAGAATCTGCCTGCCAGTGCAAGAGACCTGGCTTCAACCCCTGAGTTGGGAAAACCCCACAGGCCACAGAGCAGCTAAGCCCATGTGCCGCAGCTATTGAGCCTGTGCTCTAGAGCCCCAGAGCCACACTGCCCACCTGAAGCCTGCCTGCCCTAGAACCCATGCTCCACAGCAGAGAAGCCACCACAGTGAGAAGCCTGAGCACCACGGCTAGACATAGCCCCTGCTCACTGCAGCTAGAGAAAACCCTTGCAGCAACCAAGACCCAACAGTCGTGTCTGACTCTGTAAGCCCACCACGCTCCTCTGTCCGTGGGATTCTCCAGGCAAGAATGCTAAAGTGGGTTGCCATGCCTTCCTCCAGGGGATCTTCCCAACCCAGGGATTGATTCCTGTCACCTGGAAAGTCCTAATAAATAATAAATAAAATTATGTTTTAAAAGGCTGAGTAATGAATCTTATTGACTTGGTTGGCCTGGTTCGGGCCGTGTGCCCATCTTTGAGCAAACATCGATGGCATTAGCTCTGTTCAGTTCAGTCACTCAGTCGTGTCCGACTCTTTGCGACCCCATAGACTGCAGCACGCAAGGCCTCCCTGTCCATCATCAACTCCCAGAGTTTACTCAAACTCATGTCCATTGAGTCAGTGATGCCATCCAACCATCTCATCCTCTGTGGTCCCCTTCTCCTCCTGCCTTCAATCTTTCCCAGCATCAGGTGGCCAAAGTATTGGAGTTTCAGCTTCAGAATCAGTCCTTCCAATGATATTCAGGACTGATTTCCTCTAGGATGGACTGGTTGGATCTCCTTGCAGTCCAAGGGACTCTCAAGAGTCTTCTCCAACAACACAGTTCAAAAGCATCAATTCTTCAGCACTTTATAGTCAGCTTTCTTTATAGTCCAACTCTCACATCCATACATGACTACTGGAAAAAAAAACCATAGCCTTGACTAGACAGACCTTTGTTGGTAAAGTAATGTCTCTGCTTTTTAATGGCTATCTAGGTTGGTCATAACTTTTCTTCCAAGGAGCAAGTGTCTTTTAATTTTGTGGCTGCAGTCAAAATCTGCAGTGATCTTGGAGCCCCTCAAAATAAAGTCTGTTTCCACTGTTTCCCCATCTATTTGCCATGAAGTGATGGGACTGGATGCCATGATCTTTGTTTTCTGAATGTTGAGCTTTAAGTCAACATTTTCACTCTCCTCTTTCACTTTCATCAAAAGGCTCTTTAGTTCTTCACTTTCTGCCATAAGGGTGGTGTTGTCTGCATCCCTGAGGTTATTGATATTTCTCCCAGCAATCTTGGTTCCAGCTTGTGCTTCATAGGTGTTACCAGATGGGGTGACTGGTAGAGTCTTCATTCTCCTTTCTTTCCAGGGGATTATACATCCCCTGCCTCCCTTGCCACCTGGCTTGCAGTGTACCTCCCCTCCTCTCCACTGAGCAATGTACCTCCCCTCTCCACTGAGCAATGTACCTCCCCTCTCCACTGAGCAATGTACCTCCCCTCTCCACTGAGCAATGTACCTCCCCTCTCCACTGACCTTGAGCTTGGTGAGGGATTTGCTCTGGTCAACAGCATGTGAGCAGAGGTGATATATTTAACATTACAGGTTTCCCGTCATCTTCTCCTGCCTCGAGGAAGCACTGTCACACATAGAGGCTAGATCCAAAAATAAGGGAGATGCCAGCATAGAGCCACAGCCAACCTGAAGCCTATGTGAAATGCAGGCGAGAAATAAATGTTTGCCGCTGCAAGGCCCTGAGATCTGGGGATCATTTGTTATACAGCACCATGCAGTCATGTGGTAATAAAAGAAATAACGTGCACAATAAATGTAATGCACATGAATCATCCTGAAACCATCTCCTCAACACTCCCCCCTGCCATGCATTGGTCCATGGAAAAAATGTCTTCCATGAAACCAGTCCCTGATGCCAAAAAGTTGGGGGCCACTGCCCTAGGCCATTTCTACACAGGCCAGATTGAGTCTTGTGGCAGATCCGGTATTCTCCAAGGGCTCTCTTTAAAACACAATCCTGGTCTCCTGCACTGTCAAGCGGATTCTTAAGCACTGCACTGCCTGGGAAGCTCTTTTGTAGCATCAGTTGGACAATTATAGCCTCCTGCTTGATCTGATTGTATTCCAGTTTTATTGAAAACTGCCTTTTTAGAAATGGAATGGAGAAAAAGTCTGGTGATTAAATCAATCAATGAACAGCCACCAGGGAAGCCCTTGCTTTCAGGGGGACAAATCTGCCATCAAGACCCCACCTGGATGATGGCTGTAACCCCCAAATGGCTTCTGCTCAGCCCCTCCAGTCCACTCTCCACACAGGCATTCACACAATCTTCTCCAGAGGTGATCTCATGTCTGCCAGCCACACTGAACTGTCTCATGTTCAGTGAAGCCCAAACTCCTTGCCATGGTGAGGCAGCTGGGCTTTTCTCAAACTGACCGTGACCTGGAATCCCATCCCACATGCCCTTCTTACCATGGAGCCTTGACACTTGTCTCATTGAAGGGTGGGGTATTTGTTTCTTCCTTTTGAATCTGGGTAAACATTGGCTTATGGTGGAGAGGACGTGCCTTCTGAGGGTAGATTGTATCACAGGGGGTCCAGCTGGTTCTCCTGGGACACTCACTCTTGAAGCCCAGCCGCCACCCTGGGACCAAACCTGAGCAGCTCCTGGAAAGGCCCATGTGGAATGGGATGCAGGCCTGTAGCCCAGAACTGGACCCTGCACGTGAATGACCATTCTGGAAAGGAACTCTTCACCACCCCATCCAGCCGCCCCGGTGACACATGTGGGGTAGGAACAAGCCTTCCCTGCCAAGCTCTGTCCAAATTGCATATCCATGACAAAAAGAAATGACCGTGGCTGTTTTAAGGCACCAGGTTTTGGGGCATTTTGTTACGCAGCAGCAGGTGACTGTTGCACAAGGCTTGCACACCTTGAGAGATCTGGCCCCTCCTAGCTCCAACCCCTTCCATTCTCATTCACGCATTCTGTGCACCCTGCTTTTGAACTTTCTATTTCTTAGATGAGCCAAGCCCAGTCCTGCCCCAGGACCTTTGCCTAAGCTATTTTCTCTGCTGGGTGCCTTCTTCCTTCATTCCACCTGAGGGCTCTGTCTCATGTGCTGCTGCCGCTGCTAAGTCACTTCAGTCGTGTCTGACTCTGTGTGACCCCATAGACGGAAGCCCACTGTCCCTGGGATTCTCCAGGCAAGAACACTGGAGTGGGTTGCCATTTCCTTCTCCAATGCATGAAAGTGAGAAGCGAAAGTGAAGTCGCTCAGTCGTGTCCGACTCTTAGCGACCCCATGGACTTCAGCCCACCAGGCTCCTCCACCCATGGGATTTTCCAGGCAAGAGTACTGGAGTGGGGTGCTACTGCCTTCTCCCGTGTGTGAGAAGTCTTAAATGTCATTTCAGAGAGCTCCCTGACCACCCAGTGAAAGAAACTCCTCCCTCTTGATGACGCCCACATCCACCATCAAATCACTGCTTTTGTCATGGGTGAGGTGGACCTGATTCCTGCCTCTTGGCATCTGGGTTTGTTCTCCACTGTCCTGCCTTAGTGGTTAGTTAAGCTTTGGAGAGTTACAGCCAGATTCGGATGTTTTCAGGGAGGTACAGGAAGGAGCCAGGTGTCCACTTGTCCCCAGTGGTGGGCAGCGGGAGACAGCCCCGGAGACCCCCAAGGGCCAGGGCTGAGACTCAGGGTCAGAGCCAGGTCACTTGGTCCTTCAGACTTTCTCACTCAGAGGTGATCTTTACAGGGATAGACGAGGAGGTGGATCTGGGATGTGCTGTGGTTGCAGCATTTTCCTGGTGGAAAGACGAGGAGCAGTGGTCCTCCAGCGGCTGGGGAGAGGCCCTGGCTGGACCTCGCATCCGCGGCCCCTCCTCCCGCCATCTAAAGCGAGCTCTTCCCTAGTGCTCCCTGCACCTTCCCCATGCTGCAGGCCTGGTGGAAGCCGTGCTAGACACTGTGGCCGTGCTTGTCCTCCTTCGGGACAGGTCTTAATGACATCCTGCTGATAGGTATCATTGTCCCCATTTTCCACATGAGAAGCCCAAGGTGGAGGGAAATGGACCAGCAGAGGCAGAGCCAGGCTCCAAGCTGTGCCTGGGCCACTCCTGGGTCCTGGCGCCTTAGGGGGCTTGCTCCCTGAAGGCAGGTCCCTCTCTTCCCTGCTGGGCTTCCTCTCCCAGGCCTGAGAGCTCATCTCCTGGGTTCGGAGCCTCATCTGCAGGGTACAAAGAGCTGTTGTACAATTATCCTTTCAACACACAAGGACATCAAGGCCCAGAGAGATGCAAAAGTGCTTACTAGTGTCACTGGGTGGACCCAGCTCCTGACTCTAAACCCCGGTCTATTAAAAGCCCCAATCCTGGGCAGAGCTGCCAGGGCTGGACACGCAGGATGCAGGACAAGGATGGTCTCCTGCCCCCGCCCCCTCAGCTGCACCCACACGCCTGCTCAGCTCCTTTCTCTTCTCCCCAACTCCTCTCTCCACCTCTGGACCTAAGCTCATCCCCTTCCCTCTGTCTGGAACAGTCTCTCCTTTTTGCTTCCCCCCTCCCAGCTGTTCCTCCCACTCTGTGAGGTTCACTATCATCATCACTTGCTCTGATCAGCCTTCCCTGACACCGCAGACCAGCATCTTTGTGTGTGTGTGTCCTTTAAAGCCCTTACCACACAATTCATTTCAGGCTCCGGCTCCCTCCCGGGTCATCTCCGTGCGGCAGGGGTCAGCACCATGCTGTCCACCGCTATCCTCACCCCTGGTGCAGTTGACTCTGAGAGGTGGTCGGCAGGATGGATGGGTGGATGTTTCCATCCTGTGACGAGGCCTTGAAACCAGCAATAGTGGTAGCCCCATATGTCCCCTGTGGATCTGGGGAGGACCCCCTGGGAGGTGGCCCACATACCTGTCCCTGCAATGGACAAAGTCCATTCCTGGAACTTCCTTGCTGGTCTGGTGGTTAAGCGTCCTCCTTCCAATGAGGGCAGCATGGGTTCGATCACTAGTTGGGGAGCTAAGATTCCACATGCAAGGTCGTATGCTGCAACTACTGACCCTGAGGGCCACGACTAGAGAGCCTGTGTGTCACAACTGAGACCCAAGGCAGCCAAATAAATGAATAAATATCCTCCTTTCTCTGCCCCTCCCCCCACCGGCCTCAGTCATTCTTCAGAAGCTGCGTTGGATGCAATGACCCAACTGCCTCCTGCCATTCCAGGGCCAGCCTGAAAGATGGTGTCCACAGCCTGGGGAGGGGGATGTGAAGAGGCGAGCCCGGGGTAGGCATGGGTCTCTAGACTGACCTCTGCTGTCCCTGCTGCCTCTGTGGATGAAATGCAAAGTCCTCTACTCAGCGTATGCTTGCCTGGAGAATCCCATGGACAGAGGAGCCTGGCGGGCTCCAGTCCACGGGGTCTCACAGAGTCAGACACAACTGAAGCGACTTAGCACGCGTGCACTAGGCAGCGTAGGGGGAGGCGTGGAGCCTGGCAGGCGGACTGAGGCTGCCCGGGTAGGGGGTTTCTGCACTACACAGCTGGGCAGCCCCGGTCACTTGTTTGACCCTCGGAGCCTCCGTTTCCTCCTGGGGAACATGGAGGCGATGATGTGTGACTGGGGGGTCATTGCCATGGTCTTTCTCATGCATACCGAGGTTCACAGTGACCGTGATCATTGTTGTCCTCTACCTTTGTAGTCTGTTTCAAAATACTTTCTTGCCTAAAGGAATTATTAGAGGAGCTGGAGCCCCCTCCTCTCTCAGTGTGGACCCCCACACCCCCAATGCCCCCGTGGAGTCAGAGCACCAGGGGCCTCAGATGGAGTTCTGGCTCATGTGTTGCTTTGAGGCCTGGGCCTTGCCTGCGACTGTGTGTCTGGTGTGAGCAAAGGCCTGGCACAGAGATGTTTGCTCTAGCTTTGCTGAATGAAAGCACAGACCAAAGTCTTGGTGAGAGAGGGGAGAGATGCTTCAACCCTCCTCACTTACACGAAGGGACCACCACCTAGTTCTTCCCACCTTGGCAGCTCCCAGGCATTTCTTTGGCTTCCCTCCTGTTTGGATTTTCCTGGATGTGGAGCACAGTGACCCATCTCATCTAAATCCAAGCTCTTCCTCCCCTTCTGTGCCTGTCCAACTGGCGGCCCCCTCCCCAGCCCCCAACAGGCCCAGTTCTGCCAGGCCCATGCCCAGCCAGGAAGATTCTGGAACCCGCTTCCCTGCTGTCCAGGGATGTGGGGGCCCATGGGGAGGGCGGGGCCTTTGGCAGCCCCTTCCCCAGCCCATCCAGCACCCCCACCTGGAGTCCCCAGCATGCTGCCTACTCTATGATAGCAGGCTTTCAGCTACGTGTCTCTATATATTCTTTCTTCTGACTGTAAAACTGATATGTGTCTATTGTGGGAAATTTGGAAAATACACAAAATGACAAAGAAGAGAGTAACAGATAGCTAGTGTTAACCATTCTGGCATGTTAAACTTGGGCTGCGACTGCATTTCTGATTTTCTTGCTTGTTTTTTAAAAATCTTTATTGAAGTATAGTTGATTTACAATGTTGTGCTTAATTCCTGCTGTACAGCAAAGCGGTTCAGTTACACATATATGTTCTTTTTCATATTCTTTTCCATTATGATTTAGCACAGAAAATTGACTATAGTTCCCAGTCTTGCTTCTCTTTTTTGATGAAGTTTTCTCAACTTTGCCTTCTGAGCTTTATTGAAGTTTCAATTTCTTCAGTTGTGCTTTTAACTTCTTAGAAAGTGAAAGTCGCTCAGTCGTGTCCAACTCTTTGCAACCCCGTGGACTACATAGTGCATGGAATTCTCCAGGCGAGAAAACTGGAGTGGATTGCCTTTCCCTTTGCATGGGATCTTCCCAACCCAGGGACTGAACTCAGGTCTCCTACATTGCAGGTGGATTCTTTACCAGCTGAGCCACCAGGGAAGCCCCCTTTAACTTTTGCCCCCTGCTTGTTCCTTTTATTGTTGTTCTTTTGTTAGCATCCAGTCTTAATTTATCAGATGTGGTATTTTTCTATTTTTCTATGATTTCTTTTGCTGTTTCCTTATAATTATTTTCCATGAAATTCTCCAGGCAAGCATACTGGAGAGGGTAACCATTCTCTACTCCAGGGGATCTTCCTGACCCAGGGATCAAACCCGGGTCTCCTGCATTCCTCTGAGCTACCAGGGAAGTCCTTTCTTCTCTACCTTTCTCTTAAAGGCTTTTCTCCTGTTCTGATGATTGTGTGTGGTGATCCTTGCCTGTCCGTCCATAGTTAAGAGCGAGGCACTAAAATGCTGAGTGGAAGCTCTGGGAGCAGAGCTGGTGTTTCTCATAGATGATGACTGGGTGGTGATCAGGTCCTTCTCTTGGGAGTTTCCAGTTGTCAGTATCTGTGGATCTTTCCTCTTGGGCACAGTTCTCGAGGCGGACTCTTCAATCTCCTACTGGGGGTAGGACCATGTGCAGAGGACAGGCTGGGGTGTAAGTCCAGCTGCCAAGAGTCTGAGGCGTGAGGACAGGGGACAAAGTGTCTCATCAAACCTTCTCTTCAGCTCCTGTTTTCAGCAGGGTCTTTGCTGTGCCTGGGTTGTTGAACCTGGTTCATTTTTGTCACAAGTGAGCTTGATTCCAGTCTTCTCCTGGGTCAGCTTCCTAGGCACACAAGACAGGGGTAGGGAAGGATATCCGGTTTGCCTGGGACCATCTTGGTTTTAGCACCAGAAGTCCTACATCTCAGGAAAGCCCTCAGGCCCAGGTGGCCGGGACAGCCGGTGGGCTTGCAACCTGTCCTCTATCTCCAGCCCCATCTGAGCCTCCAGTCTTCAGTCATCCTTGGTCCTTCTGAATCCTGGTTCTGTAGGGGGACCTGACTTGCTTTTGTTGCGGACCCTCCTCCCCACCCCTTGAAATCAATGGAATTTTAACTCTCTGATGTGCTGTGTCAGCTAACCACCGATACAGCGACTTCCCATCTTCCAAAATTTTGTTGACATCTCTCACTGCCTGGGTAGTCATCCCTGCTTTCTTTGTTCTCATGAGTTTTAAACTGTTTTCTTCTCTTACCAGCATTTAGGTTGAGTTCCTGAAACTGGTTTCCCTTCTCCTTTCCAATGGCAAGAACCTCCACACACCCACTTAGGCTACCACCCACTGGCCTCCCAGCTTGAAGGGTGACCAGCCTCTCTCCTCCATTCCCATCCTCCATTTCCAGTATCTCACGATACTAAGTCTCTTCTAAGAATGAAAGTTGTTGAATTTTAGTTCTGTATTTAAATGGATCCAATCTCTGCCACTGATGCCATAATTCTTTCTCTTGCGGTTTCTTATCTGAACTGACTGATTACGAGGACAAGTCAGTTTTTCAAGGGTTCAGGTTGCTCTCGTCATGGAGTTTCATCGTGTTCGAGACTATCTCCTGTTACAGCGATGTTCATATGTTCACAGCGTCTTTTCAGATTATCCTTCTCCTGGCTACTCTAGAACCCTGGAGCTGTTTCTCTGGCACTTTGTGGCATTGAATGTGGCTACAGACAAGTCTTTGGTCAGTGAGATATTGTTTCTCTCTGCAGGTGGTTTGCTTTTTCCATCTTGACCTTCAAATAACTCATTTTTATTCTTGATGTTCTAGAGGGTAAACAGGCAGTGTTTCTTTGTTGATGGCTCTGAGTTAAGTTTTTCTGGAACTCTGAGTATGTGTGTGTGTGTATATATATAAAGTGAAAGTGTTAATTGTGTCCAGCTCTTTGTGGGCCCATGGACTATAGCCCACTAGGCTCCTCTGGCCATGGAATTCTCCAGGCAAGAATACTGGAGTGAGTAGCTATTCCCTTCTCCAGAATATCTTCCCAACCTGGGGATTGAACCCAGGTCTCCTGCATTGCAGGCAGATTCTTTACTGTTGAGCCACCAGGGAATCCATATATCTATATATTATTTGATACACTGATAAACATATCCATTTAAGAGAAACTTTCGTATATTATTTCTTTAAATGCATCTTCTGCTCTATTGTTGGGTTGTTTGCTCTCGGGCACACATTTATTATGTTGTACTATTTTTATCTGTTTTTTCTACTAACTTATCTTTAATTACTTTGATCTCTTTTGTCTGCATTCACTGATTTTCTCAAGCTTTTCCATTACACTGACAGTTTTGGTTTTGAGTGTGTCTTATGTTCCTCATTGTTTAAAAAGTTTGGACTCTTGTCGCAGTGTTTTTGTTTCAATCTTTTCCCCTAGGTCTCAGCAATCTCCCTCTTCATCTCTTCCCATTGCGTTATTATCTTGTTTTATTGAGTTGCCAGGCTCATGTTCATGAGGAATTTCCTTTTCATTCCAGAGAAGCTGCGCGTCCCTGCAGGCCAGGGTCTTGGTTTTTTGGTCCTCTCTCCTTTCCTGTCCCCTTTCCCCTGATGACTGCCGCAGGGGTGAAGTGTTAATATTGTCGGGTTTCTTCCTTTGAGGCAGCTCTGCCCAGATGTCATGTGCTGTGTTGGGATGCACTCAGGAAATACCTGTGGGTGTGTGGGTGACCCCTGGCTCCTTTCCCAGCATGTTTGAGATCAGTTTATTTTTCAAGCTGCAGTCTGAGGGTGTGTGGAGTTTGTACACTTTTCTGTAACTGTGGGGCAGTTGGGAGTGGGGGACAACTCAGCTGAGGGAGCGGGAGGTCTTTCTCAAGACATAGGGGCTCCTCTCCATGGTCTGTGCTCATGTCAAGATCCTCTGCCAGGGTTTGCTTCCTTGGTTGTGGGGTAGATCCCTTCCCAGGATGGGTTTCGGATGGTCCTCCAGTTTGGACGGGCCCTGAGGACTCCCTCTGTTGAGCTGTGGGGCCCTTTCTAACCCTGTTCCCATTGGGCCATTAGGGGTCAGGGCTGAAGAAGGGAGGGGCAGGTGCACTCTTGGAGTGAGGGCCTAGAAGAGCCTGGAGCAGGGACAGAGAGAGGGGCTCTGGGCTGGGCATTCAGATGCCAGAGCCTGAGGGGGATGTCCAACTTACCAGTGTCCACTCTGACTTAAACATTCCTGCTTGGGCTCCATCACTGAGAATGGTCCACGGGGGGTTAGCAAGACTTTCCTGCTTGGGCTCCATCAATGGTCCACAGAGGGTTAGCAAGACCTTCCTGCTTGGGCTCCATCACTGCAAATGGTCCATGAGGGGTTAGCAAGACCTTCCTGCTTGGGCTCCATCACTGAGAATGGTCCACGAGGGGTTAGCAAGACCTTCCTGCTTGGACTCCATCACTGAGAATGGTCCACAGGGGCTTAGCAAGACCTTCCTGCTTGGGCTCCATCACTGAGAATCATCCACTGGGGGTTAGTAGCCTGGCATGTGTCTGGTCTGGGAGAACTCCCTTGAGAAGCATCATGTGGACGCTGGTGAGATGGAGAGGCAGGGGACTGACCCCAGCCCACGGCGGGGGCTGACGTGCTGGTAGACAGTCTGAGCTCCAAGACCATACCCCTCACGGCCCCCCACTCCCACCACTCCGACCTCAGGGGCCACAGCACCCCTCACTCCTTACCCTGTGGGACTCATGCACCGCTCTGAAACCACAGGCCGATGAGGACCATGCATGGGTCACAAGGGGGCAGGAGAGAAATGACTGTCCGTCCCTGGCCCACTGGGCCAGCCTGACGACAGAGGGGAGTGGTCTCCTTAGGTAAACCCATTGTCACAGGCTCCAGCCGCCCGGAACAGAGCCAGATGTGGCAAATTCCCCCTCCCCCTGCTCCTCTGAAAGTGGACACTGGAGTTGATGCCTCTTCTCCTGGGAGCTGATTCCAGACGCTCAAAGGGGATGGCATTTCCCCTTAGCTGCTCTCCTTGCTCCCCTGCTTTTGTCTCCTCCACACACCGAGAGGTCTGGCTGTGAGCACCTGTTCCTGTGTCCACTCACCCCTCCTCGTGCAGGCCCTGCAACCCATCCCCCCAGTGCCCGCACATAGTAGGTGCTCACTAAATGCCTACGGACCAGATGGATGACTCCCTGAAAATAACCAGGTCTTCTCATCTTCACCAGTGCCTCTCCGCCTGCTCCCCCACCATACCGGAGCCCATCAGGGCACACCTTGAAGGAGCGGGCGATGTTAAGGCTAATAGGATTCATTCATAATCACATCGTTAAGTAAAATTTATGTTTGGTGGAATTAGCCGGGCTCCCCGAGGGCAGCGTCATAAACCAGAGAGATGCTTGGTTTCAAAGTCCCGTCTCCCCGTTTAAAAGAGTTTGTCATTCTTTTGTGGCGGTGGTTAAGAGCTCCTGGAGGCCCACGGATGCTTATTTACTGATCCACAGATGACGGATGGTGTATCCCTGCTTTGTTTGGAAGGGAAAACTTGAACAGCTTGTCTGCACCTCTCCACTCGGACATTAAATCAACATGGCTCTATTAGTGGCCTGGGATGCCAGCTGAGCTGTCTCTGAGCCTGTCACCGTGATGTCTTCATCTGTAACCAGAGCAGACGTGAGCTCCTGGCAGCTTCGGGAGGTGACAACAAATGCAATTAGCTCCTCTCCACGGCTCCGCAGCACCACTGCGAAGCGGCCTGACGCGGAGGGCGGCAGCGGCACCCGGCACAGTGGGACACAGCGTTCGCAGGGAGGGAGAGGGAGGGGTGGGGAGCGGCAGAGGAAGGGGAGGGAACAAAGGGACCGAGCTTAATTGTTGGAGTGACTTTCTGCATGAGTGGAGAGACCTCGTGCCAGAGCGGCCTGAAACGGGCCAGCCCCTCCGGGTCTTGGATGGCTGACGAGGCTGCCAGAAGCCCAGTGGACTGGAGTCAACCCCCGACTTTGAAAGCGTGCTCGACTTGGATGCTGGCTGTCTTGGGGGACGAGTCAGCATCCCATCCCCTTCCTCCTCTGCCTCCTCTCTGCCTCTCTCTTCTGCCTGCTCCACACACTGTCGAGAAAATAACAGGACTTCTGGGGCTGATGGGAGGGGAATGTGGGGTACCACCTTGGTCGAGGTGGGGCCCAGAAGACAGGTTCGGTCTCTCGGAAGCGATGGAGGTGGAGGTGGGTGCGTGATGAGGGTGCAGGGTAGAGTGACTGAGCAAGGGCAAAATGTGCTAGCAGGAAGCAGGTGGGGACGAGGTCACATTTCCCAGCATCCAGTGGGCACGGAGGAGGTGATGCTGGACACAGATCCTTGGCGGCTTGTTCAGTGTGGAGAGCGTGGAGGGAAAAGAAAAAGGAAGAAGAAAAAGAAAAACCTCCCTCAAAAGCCCAACTCGAGGCTGCTCGCCAGGCTGAGAGTTCACGAAAGTTTCTGAGTTCCTGGGAGGAACACAACGTGAATGGTGTCTCGGGTCATTTATTTCTTAATGATGACCCCCCTGCAAGCTCTGGGATGCTTCCAGCCATCCGCCAGGCCCGGATGCACTTTCTGGAGTCAGGCGTTCTCTGAGCTCCAAGAATAGCCAGAAATGGAGGGTGGTGGGGACTGGGATGGCAGGGAAGGGGACCCTTGAGATCTTGGGAGGAATGGAACCAAGAAAAGGGGAAGGGAAAGGAGGGAGGTAGAAGGCCTCTGAACACGGCTGTCGATGAGACTAGATGGACAAAGATGTCTGGTCTGCATGCCTTCCCCCACCCATGGTAAAAGGCTTGAGTGATGGGAAGCAGGAGGGGTGGTGGAGTCAGAATCCTCGCCTGAGCTTGCCCACGAGCTGGGCTGCCTCACACACTGTCCTACCCTCTCTGTGCTTCTGGTTTGCGTGCTAATAAGAGTGAAGAAGGGCAGCGTCCTTCCAGGAGGGAACCATAGTGAGGAGCACCGGACGGGTACTCAGGGGCGGTTTTTACTTTTTTTTTCTTCCCCGCTTTGGCCTCATCTTCCTGGTTCTTTGAGGATTGCCAAGATGGAGAAACAGGTTCCTGCCTGCAGAAGCCAGGCCTCGGGAATGCCTTCGGAGTTTCAACCACATGAAATGGGCCAGAGCCACTTCCAGGAAAGGGCTCGGAGCGTGGACCCCTTCCGCGAGAGGCAGCAAGCAGGAACCTGCAATCGTCGCCTGCTGGAGCCAGCAGGAATGGAGTCAGTGACTAATGGCTGGCAGCGCGGGGGTCTCTGCTGCCAGTTTGCTGGTGGGGCTGGCGCTTCTCGCAGTAACCTGGGCCCATCTACCTGCGGGGGGCTGGCAGCGGCAGGGCCCTCAGGCGAGTGATGTAAGGGGGAGAGACGGGGAAGCGGGGGGCAGGGGCCGGGACGCGGCTTCGGGGTCCTTCTTTCAGGAGCAGGTTGTCGTGAATGTACATGATCACAGTCCAGCTCATTCTGGATTAATTGGGCAGGATATAGAGGCATCTGGCTGCAGTGTAGAGCGACCCAAGCCTCCGCGTGCACTGGAGCACCGGACGGCTTTTGGAAGCGGCCCAGTGCTGCCAGGCACAATTATTTTCAGCAATGTCTTTCTGCCACCAAAACTTAGGACTGTGGACTTTGGCATAAGAGCTAAGTGCCGATTTGCAAGCTCACAAATTGACACGATCCTCGATGCAAGATGTTGTGCCGGGGCCGAATGGCGGAGAGATGCACCCCCACCAACTGCCACGTGGTGGCTGAGCATGTCTGGGGCATGTGTGTGTGTGTGTGTGTGTGTGTGTGTGTGTGTAATGGGGGTGAGAATGAGCCTGGGGGAGCCAGGGGCAAGCTCACAAAGGGTCTTAGAGGTCAACTGAAGAGTCTGGACGTCAGCCTGTGCCCTTGAGAAGACCATCACTCGTCTCAGCCCACAGTCCCTCCAAAAAGCCTTCCCAGGCCCCAAAGACCCTGTCAAGGCACCCTGGGTGCTCCCACTTGTGCCATTTGCTATATCTGCTATAGTTTATAATTTGTATGGTGGTCCATCCTTTCCTTGCTGTTGCCATGAGGCTTTGAGCTTCTTGAAAGAAGAGTGATGTTTGTTCGTATCAGTTCCCTAGCACCCAGCCCAGGGCAGCTGCATTAGACCCCAAGTCGATCTTGGGGGAATGGCCCACCCTCGATGGGGGAAGTGCAGCAGGCTGGCAGCCACAGCAGACTGGACCCGGATCTGGGAAACCACAAGGATAAAGCTTCAGTGGTCCAGGTGAGAGGTGAGGAGGCTTGAGCTTGAGAAGAAGAGATGGAGAGGGGGTGATGTAAGAGAAAGATGCTGAGGAAGTTGAAAGAGCAAGCGAGATCTGGTTATACGTTCCACATGAGGCACCAGAAAGAAGGAGTCTGGGATGACTCTGCTTCTCTGGTTTGGGTGGGAGATGGCAGTCACACAGGCAAGGGAGGAGCCGGCATTTGGGAGTGAGGAGAGTTCAGCTACGGGTGAATGGAGGCTGCAGGGGTGCCTGAGGGACACCCAGGTGGAACATTCCCGTCGGCTCCACAGGTCTGGACCTCTGCGGGGGGAGGGGGTGGGTACCTGGGTTGAAGTTATATAGGTCATCAGCCGCGTCCGTGGAGGTGCATGGCCGAGAACACCCAGGGAGTGTCTGAGAGTTGAGATGGCAAGAGAGTGACGGGGAGGGAAGCAGTTGAGAGCTGGGAAGAGAAGCCCACGTGGAATCTGAGGAAGGGGAGCTGGAAAGCTTCAGGAAACGCGGGAGTGAGTGTTGGGGACTCAGGACCGATGACAGAGGGTTCAGGTTGGGGGAGGGGATGTTGCTGCTGTTGTTCAGTCCCTAAATCATGCCCAACTGTTTGCAACCTCATCGACGGCAGCACGCCAGGCCTCCCCGTCCATCACCAACTCCCGGAGCTTGCTCAAACTCATGTCCATCGAGTCAGTGATGACATCCTGCCATCTCATCCTGTGTCGTCCCCTTCTCCTCCTGCCCTCAGTCTTTCCCAGCATCAGGGTCTTTTCCAGTGAGTCGGCTCTTCACATCAGGTGGCCAAAGTATTAGAGCTTCAGCTTGAGCATCAGTCCTTCCAGTGAATATTCAGAGTTGATTTCCTTTGGGATTGACTGAACAGAGAGGCTTTTATGTGCCAGCGCTCTCTGGAGACCTGGCTGGGATCCCTGTGGGTGGGGGTCGGGGTGGGGTGACAGGGCGCCTCTTGAGTCCCAGTGTGCGGCCACTTAAGACCACGGATTGGGAGCCAGGGCTACAGCAGGGAGGGCTCCAGAGCCCACTAGGGAGGAAGAGAAGAGGGCTGGCAGTGGCTCTTCCTGGGACTCTTCCTGTCCCCAGGGCTGGACGGAAGAGCTGGGTCCAAATCCTGACTCTCCCACCTGCTGGCTGGAGCCCTGGAGGTGCCTTGTAATCTCTCTAAGTGTCAATTTCCCTTCAGTTAGGAGTTCAGTGTGGACTAAGTGAGATGACGCCCAGAGGCACAGTGCGGCTGATGTGGCCTATTACCGCTCCTTAGAACAGCGGAGGCCCTTGTCCCTCCAACTTTCAAAATGAGAACCTGACGCTCTGAGAGGTTAAGTGCTGGGTCCACAGACACACTCAGGAAGGGGTGGCCTGACTCAGGAGCCCAGCACTGAACCACGTGAAGAAGCCCTTCAGGGGTCTTGGCCTGCTGCTGCTCACAGCTGAATATGAAATCAGGGAGGGTGTGAGAGGGAACACAGTTAATGTCATTCCAGGGAGTGGTGGGGTGTTGCTCGGGGTCAGGCAGAAATCCTTCTCCCTTTGGGCTCTGGATGCCTTTGGGTATTGCAGATAGAATCTCACAGTCTGCTCTGCCTGAGGGTGCCTTCTTGCTGTGACCGTAGCCTCAGGGATCCCACCTGCTTCTGAAGACTTAAGAAGGCCCGCCAAAGCCATCTCTTTCCCTGGAGGTTTGTTTCAAGTGGCCAATGAAACTCCAATACTTTGGCCACCTGATGTGAAGAACTGACTCATTGGAAAAGACCCTGATGGTGGGAAAGACTGAAGGCAGGAGGAGAAGGGGACGACAGAGGATGAGATGGTTGGATGGTATCACCAACTCGGTGGACGTGAGTTTGAATAAGCTCCAGGTGTTGGTGATGGACAGGAAAGCCTGGCGTGCTGCAGTCCATGCGGTCACAAAGAACCGGACACGACTGAGCGACTGAGCTGACCTGATGTCCCCCCATCTTCCATTCTCCTACAGTTCCCTTCCCCTCTTCCTTCGTGGTGCGTGCATGCTCAGTCACTTCAGTCGTGTCTGACTCTTTGGGACCCCACGGACTGTAGCCTGCCCAGCTCCTCTGTCCATGGGATTCTCCAGGCAAGAATACTGGAGTGGGTTGCCATGTCCTTCTCCAGGGGATCTTCCTGACCCAGAGATCGAACCTGCGTCACCTGCATTGCAGGCAGATTCTTTACCACTGAGCCACTGGGGGACGCCCTTCAGGAAGCAACACTTAATTACTGCCCTCCCTCGTTCTTCCCTTCTGTGCAGTGGGGCTGGGGAGGAACCCTAGGTGGGTCACCTGGTGCAGTGGAAGAGACCCAAAGCCCACCTGTTGCCAGATGCATGCTCAGAGCCTTGGAAGGTGGAGATGTGTGCAACATGCTGGTGAGCATGGAGGAAGAGGAGGGTTCATGGACTTGGCCTTATCATCCCAAGCTGAGGGCACAGTGCAGGCAGCAAACACACCCTGAGTGGGAGGGTGGAGGGGCAAGTACATGGTCTGTGTCTGGGGAGCAGAGAGCGCTTAGGACAGGATGGCCCCATCCTTTCATCCTGCTTAGCCAATCAAGGCCTCCCACCCCGTTTAGCCAAAAACAAGGGTCACATTAATGTCTTTGTTGGAAAGAATTCCATAGAATTGTCGATTCACAGAATCCCAACAACACTTTCCCAATCTTTCCTCACTGAGTCTGATGAAGATGCAGAAAGGCGAGAGGGGAAGGGGACCCAAGAACCCTGGGTTTCGATTTAGGAGGCAGAGCCTGATCAATATGGCGGGTCTGGGCAAGAATGCCTTGGAGTCCAAGAGGGCAGAGAGAGCTGACTCTACTGTGCTGTGTTGCTCAGTCGTGTCCTACTCTTTGTGACCCCATGGACTGTAGCCCACCAGGCTCTTCTGTCCATGGGGATTCTCCAGGCCAGAATACTGGAGCGGGTTTCCACGCCCTTTTCCAGGGGTTCTTCCCAACCCAGGGGTCGAACCAGGTCTTCCACATTGCAGGCAGATTCTTTACCATCTGAACCACCAGGGAAGCTGGCAGGAGACTTCAAAGGGGTTCTGACTGTGGGCAGGGAGCTTTTCCTTCTCCATATTTCTTTCAACTTGTTGTTAAAATACCCCCAGGGCCAGGGGATTTTAACTCTGTTCAGAAGGGGAAGATGGACTAAGCCATGCGACCGCAGCAGTGTGGATAATTCAGGGGAGGAGCAATTTCTTATTGGGCATGACTGGTCCATTATAAGCTGCATGATGACAGGAGGCGTGGTTGTTGAGTCACTGGTATGTCCCCAGTGCCTGTGTAGCCCCAGATACATGAAAGGTACTCAGTAAGTATTCACTGGATGAGTCAATGAGCGAATGTTAATCCACGGAACCATAGACACCTGGTCTAGATAATAATATTATCTGCTTTGCCCGTAAAGTCTAAAGGGTGACCAATACCAGCTTCACCCAGATCATAGCAACAGCCCGTGGCCTTTCTGACGAATAATGTACGTTGCAAGAATGAACACAAATGGGTAACCATCGAAACCTAAAGCAAAGCGCTGTGTTCTCCCTCTTTGTGTAGGGATGGTCGGTGGGAAGGCGGGTCCCACCTCAGCGCATGATGCTAACCTTCCTTCAGCTTTCTACGACATCCCCTCCCTTAACCAGGTCCCCCTTTATCTTCATCCTTCAGGGCTCCCTCTTGTCAAGTGTATACTTTCAGTCTGAAGTGGGGCAGTGTTGGATGTCGAGGATATAAATTGGACCTACAGACTCACTCATTCTTCTCAGTCAGAGATGCGGTGTCATCGGCCTCTGGCTCAAGCCTTATCTCCGCACCCATTCTACTCCCCAGAGCCACCAAATCTCATCTAATTCATGCACATCCCTTCAATTTCATGCTATATCTACACACGTATCTGCAATATAGATATATAAATATCATGTGGCATTATTTCTGTATTTAAAATAGTTCCTTAAAATTGTATTATACTGTACATTCAATAGGTTTCCCTGGTGCTCAGTGGTAAAGAATCTGCCTCCAGTGGTCATGTATGGATGTGAGAATTAGACTATAAAGAAAGCTGAGCACCAAAGAATTGATGCGTTTGAACTGTGGTGTTGGAGAAGACTCTTGAGAGTCCCTTGCACTGCAAGGAGATCCAACTAGTCAATCCTAAAAGAAATCAGTCTTGAATATTCACTGGAAGGACTGATGCTGGAGCTGAAACTCCAATAATTTGGCCACCTGATGTGAAGAGCTGACTCACTGGAAAAGACCCTGATGCTGAGAAAGATTGAGGCAGGAGGAGAAAGGGATGATAGAGGATGAGATGGTTGGATGGCATCACCAATGTGGTGGACATGAGTTTGAGTAGGCTCTGGGAGTTGGTGATGGACAGGGAAGCCTGGTGTGCTGCAGTCTATGGAGGTTGCAAAGAATCAGACACGACTGCATGACTGAACTGACTGAACTCACCAATGCAGGAAACACGGGTTTGACTCTTGAGTCAGGAAGATCCCCTGGAGGAGAAAATGGCAACCCGCTCCAGTATCCAGTATCCTTGCCTGGGAAACCCCATGGATAGAGGAGCCTGGCGAGCTACAGTACATGGGGTCACAAAAGAATCAGGTGTGACTTAACGACTAAATAACAAAAACCACATTCAAACAATACAAGTTTTTCCCCCCTCAATCAACATACTCTCCGACTCATCCAGGTTGTAAGTGGAGAGCTAGTTCATCTGATAAATTGTTGCATAGTTTTCCAATGTGTGAACATGCCACTTTTCATCTATATATTCTCCCAACGGTGAGCATTTTTATTTTCGATTTTGCCATAATAAATGATGCTATAATGAACATTCTTGTAGCTGTCAGTTTACATAAGAGTCTCGTGAGGGTACCCCTCGAGAAACGGAATCGCAGAGTTGTGGAGTGTATGTGTGACGGGGGGAAGACACAGCCACACCAGTTTGCAGCCTTCCCACCTTTCGTATCTTGGTTGGCCTTGTGACTTGCTTTGACCGACAGACTCTACTGCTGATGGAAGGAGCTGCACCTACTCGTGTGGCCTTAAGCAAGCCTCCTGCCTGGCCCACCCCCTTTGCTCTTTACTGCCTCCGTTTCCCCTTAGGGCCAATGTCCCTTGTTAATGAGAAGTGCTGTCAGCCTGATAGCCTCTCCATGGACCAGCCATCCAACAGGAAAAAGGTGGTAAGAGGAAGAAAGAGACAGAGCAATTTTTCTTGAAATATTGTTTTAAATGTTTTAATTAGCTTATTTTTTTAAAAATTACAGTTCAGTTTATCTGTTTAGCTGTGCTGGGTCTTATGTGGCATGTGGGATCTTAGTTCCCTGACCAGGGATTGAATTTGGGCCCCCTGCATTGCAAGCGGAGTCTCAACCACTGGGCCATCAGAGAAGTCTCAATTTACTTTTTAATTTTCTACTGAAGTACAGTTGATTTACAATGTTGTGTTAGTTTCAAGTGTACTGCAAACTGATTTAATTATATATATGTATAAGTCAATGAATGAATGCTGATCCATTGAACCATAGACACCTATATATATATATATTCTTTTTCAGATTCTTTTCCCTTACAGGTTATTACATAATATTGAGAATAATCTCCTATGCTATATAGTACGTCCTTGTTGGTTATCTATTTTATACCTAGTAGTGTGTATTTAAAACCCTTTTTGGTTTAAAAGTTAGACAAGGTTATCAATTTCTTGTTTTTTAAGACTGTTTTGGAGAAATAAAACCATGACGCACGTATATCTTCTCTCTCCTGTCCATGCTGCCTTCACGTTTTACCCAGTTCTTGCTAAAAAGTGATCAACTGAGCCTCTGCCTGAGCTTGGGTTTCTATCCCAACTGATGAAGCCCTCCCCAACACTGTCCACTCCCCAGGGTTAAATGTGGGGTGAATTTGCTTCCTCCTCTCAGCTTTTTCCAACTGCATGCCCAAGAGGAAGGCAATACTCAACACTCCACTGCACACAGTTCCTGGGCCTTTGGGCCTCTCTGGAACACCTCCCCAGCTGTGCACTGATATTAACAACCAGCTCCGAGGGCCTAGAGGAGCCCACAACAGCAGCAGCTGATCACCTCTGATGCCCCTGGAGACCGTGTTCCTCAAGTCAAAGCACTGCCCTCCGAGACTCAGAGTGACCCATTTCTGGGTGGCAGTCTAGATCACTCATCACAGAGAGTGGCTTTTTCCAGCCATTGTGTCTGGGAGTAGATGAGCATGTTCACAGAACACAGATGCACTTAAACTCTGTGTCAGGGGCTTCCATGACCATCCCCGGGACCGCTGGTGTGTGGGGCTATTTCTCAGCAACCAGTTGGCTTAGGTTCCCTGCTCCCCAACTGGAAAGATTCTATTCCCTGAGGGAAACCTTCTGCATTCCCCCTTCCTGGAAAATAGCCTCCAGAACACTTGGTAGAATTTAGGACTTTTTAGCTTCCCTGATAGCTCAGTTGGTAAAGAATCCGCCTGCAATGCAGGACTTCTTCAGCGGTGGTCCTCGAGGTTTCAGAGTTGAACCAACATCCTCTTTAATCATTGGCTGTCTTCACGCACTGGGTCACCTTTTCCATCAGGGCACTTTCTCCTGTGCCTTCTGTTTTCCTGACACCCAGATCCCGGATGGAGGGAGGGTGTCCGTTTCTCTTTGGGAAGAGGATGCTCACGGGCCACTCGGCAGAACTAAGTCAAGCTGTCAGCCCGTGCACCACCTCCCGCAGCCTGCTGTCCTGGTGTGGTGGGTGGGCTCTAGAGCCAGCCTTCCAGCCCCTGTGGGGGGGTCTTGCAAAGCCCCTCCTCCACTCGCTCTTCTACTTGGCATTTTAGATAGACTTCTGCTCCTGTTTGCAGGGGTGACTATACCTCCCATTGCTCCAGGTACCTCCTTATAGAAGACTGGGAAGATCTGACAACTTTGCAGAGCCAAGGCCATGCTCTCCAAGGCCCAGAGAGAACCCCAAATTCATCCGCCTGCCCGGTGTCTTTTCCCTTTCCCTTTACACCTCGTCTTCCTCCCTGCAGCCTTCCATCCTGTGACCTGGGGGACTTCTCCACCCCTGTGCTGGCTCCCGTGGCCCAGCATGGTCACCTTCCTTTCCGGCCATCCAGCCCTGGCCCCCATCTCCCCAGAGTCCCGCCATCCAGGGCTTCCATGCCATCCAGGGCTTCCATGCCGGCCTGGCTCACTTGGAAGACTGCAGCTCCTCCAGTTTTCTGCCCCTAAGTCCCAGGCTGTCAGCTGGCTGACCCTCTCTTGTCCCCATAGCTCCTGTCTGGATACAAAACTTTTCAGTTGACTCCCCGTTTCCTTGAGTTTCTGGTGATTCCTCCCACCAAAGTGAAGAGAGAGGCTTCAGGGATAGTCCTCTGTCCACAGACCATCGTGAATGCTGGCTCCACCGTCTCCCTTCCCCTTCCCCAGGGTCTTTGTGCCCATTGTAAGATACGCACTTGACTTTGAACCTTCCTCCCTGTGTTTCTGACGCTTGCCTTTCTGAGCCAAGCCAGTGTCTTTAGTTAGAATGCCTCCCCTAGGAAACCGATCTGGCTGCAGAGAGTCAAGGCCACACATCTCACCCTCCCAGATGCCTTCCCACTCTGCCATCTACCCCGCTGTCTGGTGCAGGCGAGATACTCAGTGAGCAAGTGTTGAGCAAGTGCAGGAATGGACCAGGGAGGGTCGTGTCTCATGAGGCTGGAGGAGGTGAGGGTGTTCTGGCTCCAGGTGCAGGGTGCAGAGGCTGGGGAGAGGGAGGACCAGCAGGGAGGACCAGTGGTCTTGGGGCAGCCAGGGAGGTGGGCCTGATTCTGCTCCTGCCTCCTGCCTGCAAGCCTTGAGCTCTGATCAGGGCTGGGCCCGGCCACCCGCCCTCCTCTGAAACCATCGGAGCTGGAGCCCACCCTGAGCTGAGCTGGGGGGAGGGAAAGAAAGAAACTCTCTTGCCAGCGCTTTCTTCCCTTTTATGGTTTTTGGCCTGCCCCCTGGTGCTCACACAGCCGCCATCTGGCTCTCTCTGCTGCAGCCCAGCCCCCGCAGGCTCCCAGGCCTTCCTGGGAGGGGCTGTTCGCGTGAAAACCCAGGGTCCGGGGTGCAGCATGTGGCGTGCCAGGCTGGAATTTCGGAAAGTCAGGGACTGACTCCCCAGCCTGGTCCCTGGCCAGCCTCTGCTGACTCCTGCAAGGAGGAAGACTCAGTTTCTTTCCGAATGGAGCCCTGCAAGGATCAGGCAGGTCCCCGTCTGACAGCTCAGCCCAGGGGGAGCAGGGGAGGGTTGGGGGGTACTCAGAGACATCCTGGGGACAGCTGAATGCTACCTCTGGGCCTGCAATCTCCTGGAGGCACTCCACCCTCAGAATCCCACTTCACGGGCTGACAGCTTTTATAGACAGCCCCCCTCATCATCCCCTCACACACATTCCCCTCCCTGGTTTTATTTTTAAGGAAATAATAACAACAGCAATTAGCGCTTCCTTTGTATGGTTCCAATAAAGGAATAATTTAAAGGGCCCGGCATGCTGGAATTGCCCCTTCTCATCCTCGCGGGGAGGTGGTGGCAGAAAGCTTGCAAGGACAGCCTGTCATGATGGACTTGGGGCTCACCTTGGGGGACCACTGCTCCAAGGCCACGCCACCTTCCAGGAGCCCCGAGCTCCACCCGATGTGGCCGGGAGGGGCTCAAACGCACACTCCAAAGATGCTCCAGCAGCAACTGACAGACAAGCTAACAGATGAAACACGACGCTTCAAAGGGAAGAAGAGCCACAGGATGAAGCCGGGCGGACTCCAGTCCCCATACACAGGGGACACAGAGGCTCCTCCCTGCCCAGGGCTCGGCCAGCATCCGAATTTCAGCCCAGAGCACTGGGGATGGGTCCTTGGGGAGGACATGACCAGTCCCCGCTCTCTCCGTGCTCAAGCACTCGGAGGGGCTAATTAGTGCTTTTAATATGCAAATCAGAGCCTGGGCAGATTAAATCTAGGGGAAAAAAACAGCTGGTGAATATGTTATTTTAATTATTACTCCAAAGGAAATATGGGCCTGGCTTAAGAGGATGGCAGGTGGGGGGGTATCAAGTTCCTGTGGAAGGACCTTGGTTAAGGGGAGGTCGACTTAGCAGCAGCAGTAGCAGCAGCAGCCTAGAAAGGGAGACCTGGGGTCAGGGAGGGTACTGGAGGGTGTACAGCCCCACTGGCTGTGCAGTCTCAGGACCTCAGTTTCATCCTTGATGACATTAGGAGTGTGGACAAGGTGGTCCCATCCATCTATCCATCCATCCAACCATCCATCCATCCATTCAATCATTTAACAGACACTAACCAGCTACCTACCATGTGCCAGGAGCCGAGCCAGCAATAAGGTCTTTGTCTTAATGGGGCTTGCATTGTAGTGGGGAGGCTGGCAATCCACAAGCAATATACAAGCAAAACAAGTCCAGTTGATGGAGGGATAAGAAAGAAACAAACGTGCAACTGGGCTAGAGACTAATAGGGAAAACTGTATTGTTTGGTTAAGATGACAAAGACAACTTATTGGAGACGCCATTGCAGCTGGGATCTGGAGGATAGAATGGAGCTGAGGTGTGTTACGGACAATCCTTGTTTTTTTGGGTGTCATTGAGTGTCCCCACAGTGGGCCCATCTGACCCTGGGATGGTTGACCCAGACTTACTGAAGCGGTCTCATTACAGGAGGTGGAGGAGCATGACGGACATGATATGCTCACAGTAAACAGAAAACAAGGACTTCCCTGGTGGCTCAGACGCTAAAGCATCTGTCTACAATGTGGGAGACCCGGGTTCGATCCCTGGGTCGGGAAGATCCCCTGGAGAAGGAAACGGCAATCCACTCCAGTATTCTTGCCTGGAAAATCCCATGGACTGTCCATGGAGCCGCAAAGAGTCAGACACGACTAAGCGACTTCACTTTCACTTTCAAACAGAAAACACATCCAAGGGAGGTGATCCTGACTCAGTTTCTCCTTTGAAACGGGGGTGAGGAAGAAAAACTCATTAGGAGAAGTCTGTCTTTCCCTGGTCCTTCTCATCACAATGGCTCCAGTGACTCAAGACTCTGATCCAGTAAATACATTTGTCAGGGAGGCAGGTGACACCACACGCATCTCCCTTCTGTGTGTGTGTGTGTTTGTGTGTGTGTGTGCGTGTGCTGGTGACCTCGGCGAGAAACATAACTTCCAATTCCTGCATCCTTGGAAACTTGGAGAAAACTTTCTAACAGATTCCTACCCTCCTGTTAGAGATTGAAGCCAAAGGGGGCCCCCAAACCTCCCCTGACCGCCACCAGGGCAGAGTCCACCTGATGCGCCTGCAGGCTCGCCACTCGAATGCCTCGGGCTTGGCGCCTGACTTTCTGAGTGGAGTTTACTTTTATGGGAAATGACAAAACAAAACTCAGAGATCAAGGTATGTCATATCTCTAGTCACAAACAGAGGGACCTGAGTTCTGCTTTCTTAGGTCCAGGAGCAGAATAATGGGGAAATGGATGAAAAATTCATTCTTCTCCACCAACTTTGCCTGGAGGCAGCAGGAGAAAAAATTCTTTGCACAGGACGGAGAGTCAAGAAGTCAGGGTGTATGACGAATGTGAGGCAGACAGACACAGAGGACAGAGAGAGAAGAGAAAAGAGACGAGAGAGAAAGAAGAAAAACGGAAACAAGATAGAGGCAACACAAAGACAAGGAAGCGGCAGGGTTGAGGCAGGAGGTGAGGAACAGAGGAGGGAGAGGAGGCAGGAGATGAAAGAGGAGAGAGGAGAGGCGGGAAGAGAGGGATAAAGGAGGGGAGGGAAGGGAGGAGGAAGCTGGGTGGATTCAGGCAAGACACCGTGAATGCAGGTGGGTGGCAAGAACCCTGCACCGGCTCCCTCCAGCATGCCTCCCCCAGCGCAGCAGGCTGTCCCCAAGCACCCTCTGTCAACGGCAAGGACAAAACGAGGCTTGTTTCTAAAGAAACAAGTGTGCCGCACGTATGTGGGCCCCGGGCTCCTGCAGAGTCGGGAGGAAGTGAGTGCGGGGCCGCCGGGGCAGCCGGGGCCCACCGCCCGGGTTTGTGCGGCTGGCCTGGGCCATGGTGCCCCACCGGCACAGTGGGGACTGTTGTTTATGATCCCTGTTTTAAGACAAAAGAAGGTGCTAGTAACTGGGATAGAGAAAGAAAAGGCAACGTGTAGCATCAGGTTTTCTGGAGGCAGTGACATTGAGGGACTTTGGGGATGCTCTGCAGACAGCTGGATAGGGGTCTGGACAAAGCATAGCTCTGACAGCCACCAGCGAAGGACTGGGGACGGTCATGATGGAAACGAGACACGGGAAGCCTCTTCAGGCGGCTGGGAGGAGGAAGGGGGCGGGCTGAAGACGCGGCTCTGGAGAACTCCTGTTTTGTGCTGGGACAGAGGAGGCGGATCGAGAGAAAACGTAGAGAAGTGTTGGTCAGGGGGATTGTGGGGAGCATGTCCTGAAGGCAAGGAGGTGAGGGTGGAGGGAGTGGCCGACAGAGTCAAGTGCTCCAGAGCAGCCTCCAAGAGAAGGATTGGGAGGCGTCCCTGGGTTTATCAGCTGGGAGATAACTGGTAACCCGGGCAAGAGGAGCTTGGGAGAAGCGGGAACGCAGAAGTCACCCCCCAAGGTTGAGGAATGGATGGGAGCACGGTGCATATGCCCACAGAGCAATGTTACAAGTCATATTCATTATCCATTTTGGTGTAACAAACTACCCTGAAACTTAGAGACTTAAAATAACAATTGTTTATTATCTTGCATCCACCTGATGTGAAGAGCTGACTCATTGGACCCTGATGCTGGGAAAGATTGAAGGCGGGAAGAGAAGGGGACATCAGAGGATGAGATAGTTGGATGGCATCACCAACACAATGGACATGAATTTGAGCAAACTCTGGGAGATAGTGAAGGACAGAGGAATCTAGCATTCTGCAGTTCATAAGGTTGCAAAGAATCAGCCATGACTTAGTGACTAAACAACAAAAGTATCTTGCATGGTTTCTGAGGGTCAGGAGTCCATAGGTGGCTTACCATGGAGGTTCTGGCTCAGGGCATCTCATAATATGGCAGTCAAGATGTTGGGCCGGGGGCTGCATTCATCTGAAGGCTTGACTGAGGCTGCAGAATCTGCTTCTGAGGAGCTCATTCACATGACTATCAGCTAGAGGCTCAGTTCTGTGCTGTGTGGGCCTCTCCACAGGACTGCTTGAGCATCCTCATGACGTGGCAGCTGGCTTCTCCCAGAACGGGTCAGACAGAGAGGAGAAAGCTGTCTTGCCTTTGAAGATCTAGTTTTGGAAGTCAACATACCACTTCTACCAGGTTTATTTATTAAGGCAGATTACTATGTCTAGCCCACACTCGAGGCTGACTAAGGAAGGATAAGCGAGGTGAGGATCAGGAGAGGAGATGGGGATGACCAAAGTGGGCATTTCCTGGGAGCTCATGTCTCAGCCCAGGCTGCCTAGAAAATCAAGTGGAGGCAAAAGCTTGGAGGCAAAAACTTTACTGGAGACTGGAAAACTCAGGGGAGCAAGAGGGAAGGATGGGGGAGAGAAAATATACGAGGGTGTTCCCGAGTACTGTGATCAGAACGTGTCTCTCCAAGATTCTGTTCAAACCCTTGCCCCCAGTGCGATGGTGTCAGGAGATGGAGCGTTTGGGAGATGACCAGGACATGAGGGTGGAGCCCACGTGAATGGGATTAGTGCCCTTATAAAAGAGGCCCCATGGAGCTTCCTCACTCTCTCTACCATATGAGATGATGAGGAGAAAACACTGACCCGCAAAAGGGCAGAACCTGACCACACTGGAAACCTGATCTCAGACCTCCAGGCTCCAGCACTGTGAGAAATTTTTTGTTGTTTATAATTGAAATTGGGAGATGAGGGGTGGACATACACGCACTACTGCTACTATGTATAAAATAGAAAACTAATCAGAACTTCCTGGATACAGCCCAGGGAACTCTACTCAGTGCTCTGCGGTGACCTAGGTGGGAAGGAAATCCTAAAAGGAGGAGACATGTGTATACATACAGCTGACTCACTTTACTGCACAGCAGAAACTAATAAATCATTGTAAAGCAATTATACTAAAAAATAATTAATTAAAAAAAAATAAGCCACCCAGGCTGCCGCCTTCTGTTAGAGCCGCTCGAATGACAAAGGCCCTGAGCTTCAATCACGCACAGCTGATGGCTTGTCCTGGCAGGATGTCTTTTTGAGGCCCGTGAACTACCGCAAACTTGAACATTTGTCCTGGGGAAGGAAAAGACCTGATTGCTGACTCTGCTTTCCTAACAGTGATAATTTGCCTCCTGGGCTGTCCACCTTTTGCTCTTACAGGGAATGCTGCCCGGCTCCTCCAGAAGGTGCCAGGTCAGCTCCGTGTCCTGAGCGTGGCAGTGGCCGTTGCAGCACAAGCCTAAAGCCTGAAGACTCATGGGCCCAGAGGGGGCGAGTCCCTGCAGGTGTGAGGGTGCCTCCAGATACACCAGCAGGAGCAGAGATGCCCAGGAGCCCAAGGTGAGGGGATGCTGCAAGAGTGATCTGGAGAGGTGGGGTCAGCCCCAGAGGGACCAGCGAGGCAAGCAGGAGGCACGTCGTGGCAACGTGATCCTGCCCTGAAACTGGCAAGTCGTTGTTGTTCAGTCGCTGAATGGAGTCCAACTCTGTGACTCCATGGACTATAGCACACGTGCCTTTCAGCTAGTTGCTCACAGTTCAGAGGAAGACAGATAGACTGGTAGACTGGCAATTACCAAACATAATTTTGAGTGCTGTGCTAAAGGTGAGCAAATGACCTGCTGGGAGCCCAGGGGAGGTTCCTTGTCCTGGGCTGGGGCAATAACGAGGGCTTATTTTAAAGTGAGGCTTCCCTGGCGGCTCAGTGGTAAAGAACTCGACTTGCCAACGCAAGAGATGCAGTATTGATCCCTGGGTCAGGAAGATCCCCTGAAGAAGGAAAGGGCAACTCCCTCCAGTATTCTTGCCAGGGACATCCCATGGGCAGAGGAGACTGATGGGCTACAGTCCATGGGGCCACAAAAAAGTTAAACACAACTTGGAGACTAAACAACGATAACATTTTAAAGTGAAAGTGGGAAAGCGTCTTTGGCAGGCAAGCATACATTATGGCCATGAAAATATCTAGTGAGCTCCCAGATAAGAACAAAGATGATGTAATGGTATCAAATGATGATTAAAATAATTATTATCTAATAATAACATTATGACACCAAGATAAAAATGCACATTTTCAACACAGCATTTCCATCATCCCCTTTCAGCATCTCAGTGAGGAAACCAAGGTGGAGAGAGGAGAGGTGATCTGCCCGGAGAGACACAGTTGATCAGTGGCAAGATTGGGACCAAATATCATCCTTTGCATCAGGTTGGGAGATAACATTGACCTCCTCTATTTCCATCAGTTCAGTTCAGTCGCTCAGTCATGTCCGACTTTGTGACCCCATGAACTGTAGCACACCAGGCCTCCCTGTCCATCACCAACTCCCGGAGTCCCCCCAAACCTATGTCCATTGTGTCAGTGATGCCATCCAACCATCTTATCCTCTGTCATCGCCTTCTTCTGCCCTCAATCTTTCCCAGAATCAGGATCAAAGTCTCATTTTTAAATGAGTCAGATCTCTGCATCAGGTGGCCAAAGTATTACAGTTTCAGCTTCAGTATCAGTCCTTCCAATGAATACCCAGGACCGATCTCCTTTAAGATGGACTGGTTGGATCTCCTTGCAGTCCAAGGGACTCTCAAGACAGAGTCTTCTCCAACACCACAGTTCAAAAGCATCAATTCTTTGGCACTCAGCTTTCTTTATAGTCCAACTCTCACATCCATACACGACCACTGGAAAAACCATAGCCTTGACTAGACAGACCTTTGTTAGCAAAGTAATGTCTCTGCTTTTGAATATGCTATCTAGGTTGGTCATAACTTCCCTTCCAAGGAGTAAGTGTCTTTTAATTTCATGGCTGCAATCACCATCTGCAGTGATTTTGGAGCCCAGAAAAATAAAATCAGCCACTGTTTCCCCATTTATTTGCCATGAAGTGATGGGACCAGATGCCACGATCTTAGTTTTCTCAATGTTGAGCTTTAAGCCAACTTTTTTCACTCTCCACTTTCACTTTCATCAAGAGGCTTTTTAGTTCCTCTTCCCTTTCTGCCATAAGGGTGGTGTCATCTGCTATCTGAGGTTATTGATATTTCTCCCGGCAATCTTGATTCCAGCTTGTGCTTCCTCGAGCCCAGTGTTTCTCATGATGTACTCTGCATATAACTTAAATAAACAGGGTGACAGTATACAGCCTTGACGTACTCCTTTTCCTATTTGGAACTAGTCTGTTGTTCTATGTCCAGTTCTAACTGTTGCTTCCTGACCTGCATGCAGGTTTCTCTATTTCCAGAGCTTTGTATAATTTTAAAAAATTACCTATTTATTTACTATTTTATTTTTGGCTGTGCTGGGTTTTAATTGCTGCACATGGGCTTTCTCTAGCTGTGGTGAGTGGGCATGCTCTTTCTTTAGCTGTGGCATGAGGGCTTCTCATTGCGGCGGCTTTTCTCATTGCAGGCCACGAGCTCTAGGAGTATGGGCTCAGTAGGTGTGCGACATGGGTTTAGTTGCTCCAGGCCTCCAGATTCTCCCTGGACCAAGGATTGAACCCATGTTGCCTACATTGGCAGGTGAATTCTTAACCACTGGACCACCCGAGAAGTCTTCCATAGCTTTTATAATTTTTGGAGTAATTTCCCATTTATTGGCTTCCCTGATAGCTCAGTTGGTAAAGAATCCACCTGCAGTGCAGAAGGCAGTTCGATTCCCAGGTAGGGAAGATCTGCTGGAGAAGGGAAAAGCTACCCACTCCAGTATTCTGGCCTGGAGAACTCTATGGACTGTATAGACCATGGGGTCGTAAAGAGTTGGACACGACTGAGCGTCTTTCACTTTCCGTTTATTATCTCATTAGAATTTCATCATAATCCCATGATTCATATAAGCATCAATATTCTCAATTTACAGCAGAGGAAGCCAAGGATGCTGGAAGTGGCATGTGTACCACTAAGACACAGACCCAGGTCTCCTGCCCCAGGCCTATTCCACGCTGTCAGGAGCTGCGGGTCAGGAGTCGTTCCCTACTTGCCTTGGTTTTGCTGTGGTGTGTCAAAGTGAGTTTTGACCAAGGCTTGCTTTGCTAGTTCTGCAACATTTAGAAGATAGGAAGAAACTCCCCCTCCCCCATTACACATGGAGAAACAACTCTTCTCTGTATTCTTAGAGCAGGGGTTGGCACACTAAGGCTTGTGGGCCAATCTGGCTTGCTGAGTGTTTTTGTAAATAAAGTTTTATTGGAATGTAGCCATGCTCATCTGTTGACACACTGTCTGTGGCAGTTTCTGCACTACACCACTGGAGTTGAGTAGTTGTGACAGAGGCTGGCTGGCCTGCAGAGCCTAAAATACTTACTGTCTGGACTTTTACAGAAAACCCTTGCCTGTTGTAGAGCCCTGGTATGGTCTGAATATTTGTGTCCCCCTAAATCCACATGTTGAAATCCGGACTCTGGATGGTATGGTGTTAGGAGGTGGGGCTGCAGGGAGGTGCTCAGGTCAGGAGGGTGGGGCCCTTTGCTGGGATTCGTGCCCATGTACAAGAGGCCCAGCGGAATCACTAGTCTCCTCCCCAACGTGAGAAAACAGGGAGAAGGCATTGGCTATGAACCAGGAAGAGGGTCTCTTCAGCAAAGCCTGGCCATGCTGGTGCCATGATCCTGAACCTCCTGCATGCAGGGAACTGGGAGAAATAAATGTGTGTTGTTTCTAAGTCACCCAGGGTGTGGTATTTTGTTATAGCAGCCTGAATGGAGTAACACCTGCAATAGGCTATTTTAGGCCCTGGCTTAATACATATCTGTTAAATGGAAGAACTGATGTTGAAGCTAAAACTCCAATACTTTGGCCACCTGATGTGAAGAACTGACTCATTTGAAAAGACCCTGATGCTGGAAAAGATTGAAGGCAGGAGGATAAGGGGATGACAGAGGATGAATTGGTTGGATGGCATCACCAACTCAATGGACATGAGTCTGAGTAAACTCCGGGAGTTGTTGATGGACAGGGAGGCTTGGCATGCTGCAGTCCATGGGGTCGCAAAGAGTCAGACACGACTGAGTGACTGAACTGAAATGAATCAATGAGTCCCTGGTAAGCACATTAACCCCCCAAAAATCCATTTGTGGTTGGATAGCTGATATTCCTTCCTTTCACTTTGACCTTAAGGGTGACTGAAGAAGAGGTGAATTGAATTGAGGGTTGCGCTTTTCTCATTGAGGAACTTCTCTGAAGTCCAGCTTGGTGGCCAAGGTGGGTGGTGATGAAGAGGTCACTGCATCAGAGAAAGAATGTTATCCTCCCATCTGGGAATCCCAAAGCCAAGGGGTGCACCACAGAGGAATTTGGAGGAAGGAGTCATGCTCCGAACTGAGGCCGATGCACCTGTAGGTAACACACACACGAGGCTTCGAGGTGCACACGTTAGGATCGGCCAGAAAGCAGGAGAGGAGGCGCTGCAGCCGGTGCATCTTCAGCTGCATCTCCAGGGGCTTTGCCCTCCAATGCTGATTGGCATTCATCACCACGCACACCCAGAACATCCACTGAACACCTGGTGGGATGCAGTCAAGGGCACCGGGGTCGTGGAGGGGCCTCCAGCAGTCACTCGGTTGAGTGTCCTGCTTTCTGGGCAGGGAGAGTCACCCCCAGCGGTTGGCAGTGCTCCAGAAGCCAGGTCAGGCCTCACTCCAGTTGAAGGACTTCTGGTCAGGACTCTGCTGATCCTCAAACCAGCTGGAAATTTCGAGTCAGCTCAGCCCTGGGAGTTTTGTGTCATTTATGGAATCTGAGAATCCTTTCTTCTAAGAGTTTGTGGGGGGCTTTCTGATTGCCAAGATTAACATTTCTCTTAGTCCTGGTGGAAGCTTGGATATCTCCAGGGATAGGGCTTCACTCCCTACCCCTCTCAAAAATGCCCCTCCTTCTTTTGAGTACTCCCTTGCTAGAGTCCCTCCTTTTGTTTACCTGAGATGTACCTTCCTGCAAAATGTCCACCCATTGGTCCTCAACCTGTCAGCTAAGAGCGATGAGCAGCCCTTCTCCTTTTGCATGTTAACTGGAAAAGTGGTGTGGAGGTGCAGTGCCTTGGGAATCAGACTGGTCCCCTGCTCACTAGAGATGTGACCTCGAGTGAGCATTTGACCTCCTGAGCTCCAGTTCCCTCATCAGAAATGGAAAAGATGCAAGAATGACCTCATAGCTGTGCTAAGGAGCAAATGAGAGGATGAGCGAGAAGCACCCAGTACAAAGCATTGCTCACAAAAATGGCAGCCGTCTTGTAATTGCCAAGATCCAAAAAGTTCTGCAGGGGGAATTGGTGGGTGAGGGCGTGGAGATGGGTAAAGCTGTGCCCTTCCGATGAAAGCTGGGTTCTGAAGTGGAAGGAGGATTATTTTATTATATGTAATAACAAAGCAATCTTTGGACATGTGATTAATCATGTGAAATGGTATGGACCTAACAGAAGCAGAAGATATTAAGAAGAGGTGGCAAGAATACACAGAAGAACTGTACAAAAAAGAACTTCATGACCCAGATAATCACAATGGTGTGACCTCTCACCTAGAGCCAGACATCCTGGAATGTGAAGTCAAGTGGGCCTTAGGAAGCATCACTATGAACAAAGCTAGTGGAGGTGATGGAGTTCCAGTTGAGCTATTTCAAATCCTGAAAGATGATGCTGTGAAAGTGCTGCACTCAATATGCCAGCAAATTTGCAAAACTCAGCAGTGGCCTCAGGACTGGAAAAGGTCAGTTTTCATTCCAATCCCAAAGAAAGGCAATGCCAAAGAATGCTCAAACTACTGCACAATTGCACTGATCTCACGCTAGTAAAGTAATGCTCAAAATTCTCCAAGCCAGGCTTTAGCAATACGTGAACCGTGAACCTCCAGATGTTCAAGCTGGTTTTAGAAAAGGCAGAGGAACCAGAGATCAAATTACAAACATCCACTGGATCATCGAAAAAGCGAGAGAGTTCCAGAAAAACATCTTCTTTATTGACTATATTTCTTCTTTATTGACTATGCCAAAGCCTTTGACTATGTGGATCACAATAAACTGTGGAAAATTCTGAAAGAGCTGGGAATACCAGACCACCTGACCTGCCTCTTGAGAAATCTGTATGCAGGTCAGGAAGCAACAGTTAGAACTGGACATGGAAAACAGACTGGTTCCAAATAGGAAAAGGAGTACATCAAGGCTGTATATTGTTACCCTGCTTATTTAACTTCTATGCAGAGTACATCATGAGAAATGCTGGGCTGGAAGAAGCACAAGCTGGAATCAAATTGCTGGGAGAAATATCAATAATCCTCAGTTAGGCGGATGACACCACCTTTATGGCAGAAAGTAAAGAGGAACTAAAAAGCCTCTTGATGAAAGTGAGAGAGGAGAGTGAAAAAGCTGGCTTAAAGCTCAACATTCAGAAAACTAAGATCATAGCATCTGGTCCCATCACAGTGGAAACAGTGTCAGACTTTATTTTGGGGAGCTCCAAAATCACTGCAGATGGTGATTGCAGCCATGAAATTAAAAGACGCTTACTCCTTGGAAGGAAAGTTATGACCAACCTAGACAGCATATTGAAAAGCAGAGATATTACTTTGCCAACAAAGGTCCGTCTAGTTAAGACTATGGTTTTTCCTGTGGTCATGTATGGATGTGAGATTTGGACTGTGAAGAAAGCTGAGCGCTGAAGAATTGATGCTTTTGAAGTGTGGTTTAAAGACTCTTGATTGTCCCTTGGATTGCAAGGAGATCCAACCAGTCCATCCTAAAGGAGATCAGTCCTGGTTGTTCATTGGAAGGAGTGATGCTGAAGCTGAAACTCCAATACTTTGGCCACCTCAGGCAAAGAGTTGACTCATTTGAAAAGACCCTGATGCTGGGAGGGATTGGGGGCAGGAGGAGAAGGGGACAACAGAGGATGAGATGGCTGGATGGCATTACCAACTCGATGGACATGAGTTTGAGTGAACTCCGGGAGTTGGTGATGGACAGGGAGGCCTGGCACACTGTGACTCATGGGGTTGCAAAGAGTCGGACACGACTGAGAGACTAAACTGAACTGAATCTTTAAATACTTTTACAGATATAGGAATGGAAACCTATGGAAGGATTGGGCAGAGGGAGGGGCAAAGCTGTGGTGTGGGTGTGAAGATGACTGGGTGGACCCCATGGTGACTTTGAAACCAGAGAGGCCCTCGTCGTTGTCCTGAGCTGGACTTCTACAGGAGCAGTCACAGGGTGCAGGCTGCCTGGGAAGGCACGTGACCTTGCCTTAGAGGACTCCTCGCAGAGAGCAGGCTGACTGCCAACAGCTCTCCCAGCAGTTGGGACAAAAGCCCCTTCATTGGGAAGATGTGTGGCGTCTTCACAGTGTCCTCCTCTGCCCACCTCTGGCACCTCTGTGTCCACGTCTTCATGGATGTTCTGGGAGCCGCTCCTCTGGGACGCAGGGGGCACTTTTTTTCCTGCAGGAAACTCGGAAGAGAAAGGTTGATGAGGCTACTGCTCCTGATGCTGCAGCTAGCCTCAGGGCCACTAGCTTATAGGCAGAGCCGCATTTCTTTCCTCTACTCCCCGCTTTAGATCCCCAGCCCCTCCCAGCCAGCCTCTTTGGTGGTCACAGGACCTTGTTTGGCCATAGGGCCTGGACCCTCATTCCTGAGTGATCAGACTCCCAGTTGCTCTGCCCCCCCAGGCCTGGGAGTGGTGGCAGCAGCTAGATCAGCCTTGGTGAGTGGGAACCACGTTGGCTGTTGGGACCAGGCACGGCCCCCATGGCCACTCGGCTCATGTGTCCCTTGTGCTGACCCTCGGGTAGCTGATGAGGAGTCTTGCTGATGTCGGCTGGCCAAGCCGTTCAGTTGTTTAGTGCTTCTTGCGTGGTGGGTCATGTGATAAAAAGACCTTCATCTCTTGTGCCCATTCCCATCTCTCCATCTATGTGTCTCTTTCCCAGACTTCCTTCTCCCAGATCTTCCACTCTTCCTCTCTTCAAGCCCCTTACCTGCCTGCTAAGGTATAGAAAAGAAAAGAAAGTGAAACCGCTCAGTTGTGTCCGACTCTTTGTGACCCCATGGACTGTAGCTGACCAGGCTACTCCGTCCATGGAATTCTCCAGGCAAGAGTACTGGAGTGGGTTGCCATTTCCTTCTCCAGGGGATCTTCCCGATGCAGGGATCAAACCCGCGTCTCCCGCATGCAGGCAGACGCTTTACCATCTGAACCCCCAGGGAAGCCCTGCTAAGGTATTCGAGACTAAATATTCTAACTAGGGGCACAGATGGTAAAGAATCCGCCTAACAATGCAGGAGAATCAGATTTGGTCCCTGAGCTGAGAAGATCCCCAGGAGAAGGAAATGGCAACCCACTGCAGTATTCTTGCCTGGAGAATTCCATGGACAGAGGAGCCTGGTGGGCTAAAGTCCATGGGGTCACAGAGAGTCGGACACAACTGAGTGACTAACACTTTTACACTTTTCATTCTAACTTTAGGTCTCAAAAGTGAATGATCAGGGTTACCACTTGAGCCCTGCCCACTGGGAGGATTTCCCCTCAACACTGATGTCTGGGGCCACCCCTGAGTGGGGCTGAAATGAAAATGCATCCATTTCGGCTTGCACCCCGTACTCCTTCTGAGCCCCTTGGCGGCCACTCCCAGCCTGTTGTTTCTCACAACCATATGCCCTGGCTTCTGATGGCCAGCATTACTATTGCTATCAGGGAAACTGGTGCTGGGCATGCATCTTAGCACCAGCCCTACAGAGGGGGCTGCCCACCGAACTTTGTAATGATGCTGGTGCTCCTCCTACTAGCCCAGGACCCGATAAATGACTTCTCTTCTAGGGCTTTCTACATAACCTGTGTGTCTTCTGACCTTTCCTAGCACATTCAATCCAACAGCCTTTCAATCTCTGGGCCTTTCAGCCCCTTCTTGTACTGCCTACCATGCCAGTCCTGGCATTTCACCCTCTGTGGGCACACTGGTTTTCCCCACCTTTCGGGATCCATCTGAAGTGGCAAGTCTGCAGCATTATCTGGTGACCTGGTCAGGTTCCTGTACTCTGGGAAAGCTCACCTAAAATGACAATCTCCACTTTCCAGCCTTATTCTCTGATCCCCTGGGCCAAGCACCCTTGGAGGAGTGGGAAAGAAGAAAAATCCTCTCAGTTCTAGAGTCTGTGGTTTGTGTGTGTGTGGGGGGGGGGGGGGGGGGGGAGAA
>SJXQ01012914.1:105975-201148 GCA_006408695.1 Aepyceros melampus
GGAGAATGGTGGGTGCCTGTCCAAAAGCTCTGGGTGCCAGATGGTGCTTCAAACAGAAGGAAAAGGATTTCTTACTGTGGTGTCTCTGCCTGCCTCCTAGAAAAACCCCCTCTGGAACTGGGGTTCCGAAATGATCAACTGGTAAAGGAAGTCATGAGCCCCAGCTCTCAGGAGGGATCAGTGGTACCAGGGCTGGAAGGTGCATGAGCCTCATTTACGGGTCCAGAGCCCTGGTCCCACCCAGAGCTGGATTAAGCCTCTTGGGATGATGACTGGCAGTTCTCAAGGATACTGGGTGGGATCAGGGTGGAACAGAGCTGGGAGCAGAGGGTGCTCAGAAGACATGGGCGTGATCTCTTGTGAGACAAGTGAAATTAGCTCAGTTGTGTACAACTCTTTGCAACTCCATGGACTGTATGGTCGATGGAGTTCTCCAGGCCAGAAAAATAGAGTGGGTAGCCTTTTCCTTCTCCAGGGGATCTTTCTAACCCAGGGATTGAACCCAGGTCTCTCGCACCATAGGCAGATTATTTACCAGCTGAGCCACCAGGGAAGCCCTGTGAGGTTGAAGCATGTTCCCGAATCTTTAAACCTTAACCTCTTCTCCTCAATCTTATAATTCCCCTTCCTAAACCGCCCTGACCCTAACCTTTCAGTAAAGAAACTGGGCATTTGCTGCACAGTCTGGTCTTGTGGAATCAGAGGGATCAAGTTGGTGAGGGATTGGGGTAGAGGTGAGACCTATTTAATCCAACCCTCTACAAGGGCATTGACATTCCTGATTTTGTTTGCTTTTTTTATAGATTTCAGTTCAGTTCAGTTCGTTCAGTCGCTCAGTCATGTCCGACTCTTTGCGACCCCATGAATCGCAGCACGCCAGGCCTCCCTGTCCATCACCAACTCCTGGAGTTCACTCAGACTCACATCCATCGAGTCAGTGATGCCATCCAGCCATCTCATCCTCTGTCATCCCCTTCTCCTCCTGCCCCCAATCCCTCCCAGCATCAGAGTCTTTTCCAATGAGTCAACTCTTTGCATGAGGTGGCCAAAGTACTGGAGTTTCAGCTTTAGCATCATTCCTTCCAAAGAGATCCCAGGGCTGATCTCCTTTAGGATGGACTGGTTGGATCTCCTTGCAGTCCAGGGGACCTAAGAGTTTTCTCCAACACCACAGTTCAAAAGCATCAATTCTTCAGTGCTCAGCCCTCTTCACAGTCCAACTCTTACATCCATACATGACCACAGGAAAAACCATAGCCTTGACAGATTTAAATACCATAAAATTTACTTATTTAAGTCGACAATTCAATGATTCTTACTGGGTTGGGAGGATCCCCTGGAGGAAGGCATGGCCACCCACTTCAGTATTCTTGACTTGAGAACCCCATGGACAGAGGAGCCTGGCGGGCTGCAGTCCATGGGATTGCAGAGTCGGACATGACTGAAGTGACTTAGGATGCATGCATGCATTATAAATATAATCATCCCCTTAAACAAGTTTTAGAAGCTTTTCATCATCTTGGTGGCAGTGGTTTAGTCACTAAGTTGTGTTCGACTCTTTGTGACCCCATGGACTGCAGCCCTTCAGGCTCCTCTGTCCATGGGATTCTCCGGGCAAGAATACTGGAGTGGGTTGCCATTTCCTTCTTCAGGGGATCTTCCCTACCCAGGGATAGAACTCGGGTCTCCTGCACTGCAGGCAGATTCTTGACCGACTGAGCTACCAGGGAGCCACATCATCCTGGTGATGCCACCATTTTTGGCCAGTCCCTGCTCCCACTCCCAGCCCAGGATAACCACTGATCTGCATTCTGTTTCTATCAATGTGCATTTTCAGGACATTTCATGCAAATGAGATCATACAACATGTAGTCTTTTGCTTCTGACTTCCAGCACTTTGTGCGGTGTTTTGAGGTTCATCCAAGGTTTTTGAGACGTTCCTGCCTTTCCATTGCTGAGTACACTTCCATCGAAAGGATACACATTTGGTTCATCCATTCACCAGTTGGTGGACACTTGGATTGTTTTGAGCTTTGAGGCTGTTCTGAATGATGTTGCTACGAGCATTCACGTACAAAGCCTGGTGTGGACAAATGTTTTCATTTCTCTTGAACAGATACCTGAGAATGGGATTGCTGGGATGTATGGTAAGTTTATGTTTAGCTTTTGAAAAACTGCCACACTGTTTTTCAAGAGCTGCTCCATTTTACATGCCCACCAGCAATATATGAAGGTTCACATCCTTGCCAAACTTGTTATTGTCTTTTTGATTATAGCCATTTTAGTGGGTGTATAATGGTGTCTCATTGTGGTTTTGATTTGCATGTGCCTTAATGACTAATGATGTTGACATTTTTCCTGTGCTTATTAGCCATTTGTATATTTTCTTTGGTGATGTCTCCTCAATTTTGTCTATTTTTAAATTGGGGTTTTTGTCTTCTAATTATCGAGTTGTAAGAGTTCTTTATGTACTCTGGATACAAATCTTTTGTCAAATATATGATTGGTAAATATTTTCTTCTGGTATGTATCTTCTCTTTTCATTTTCTTCAGGGTGTCTTTCAAAGCACAAAAGCTTTTAATTAAAAAAAATTTTTTTAATGTATTTATTTTTGGCCGTGCTGGGTCTTTGCTGCCGTGCATGGCCTTCCTCTCGCGGTGCCCGGGCTTCTCAATGCAGTGGCTTCTCTTGCTGCAGAGCCCAGGCTCTAAAACACACAGGCAAAAGCTTTTAAATTTGTCGCAGCTCAATTTGTCACTTTTTCCTTGTATGGACTGTGCTTTTGGTGTCATTCCTAAGAACTCTTTGCCTAAGGCAAGAGTAAAAGTGTTTTTCTAAGTTTTCTTGTAAACGTTTTTTAGTTTTAGTTAATTTTGAATTAATGTTTGTGTCTGATGTGAGAAAAGGTTCTAAATTCAGCCTTTTGAATATGAGTGTCATGGTCAGAGTACCACTTGTTGAAAACATGATTCTTTCCCCATTAAATCACTTTGGCACCTTGGCTGGAAATCAACTGATCATAAATGTAATAGTGGTATAATCTGGACTCTCAATTCTGTTCTATTGATCCTGTCCTGATGCCAGGACCACATTATCTTGATTAGAGTAGCTTTGTAGTAAGTTCTTTTTGTTGTTGTTGTTGTAAGTTTTAAAGTTAGGTAGGATAAATTCTTCCACTTTGTTCTTTTTTTAACTTGCCTTGGTTATTCTTGGTCGTTTGCATTTCCATATGAATTTTAGGATCAGCCAAACAATTATGACCAAAAAAAAAAAAAGTCTTACTGTGTTTTTAATAGGGATTATGTTAAATGTTTAGATCAATTTGGGAAGACTTGTTATCCTAACAATATTGAGTCTCCAATCTGTGGACATGGATCAACAACCCAAATGTCTCTCCACTGATTTAAATTTTCTTCAAATTATCTCACCAGTATTTTATAATTTCAATGTCCAACTTTGCATTTCTTTATTAAATTTGTCCTAAATATTTGATTCTTTCAGATATTATTGTGAATGAGATTTTCCCATTAGTTTCATTTTCCAATTGTATGTATACAATATGGAAGTGCAATTTGTTTTTTATATTTATCTTACATCTTGTGACCCTGCTGAATCCTCTTATTGGTTCTAGCAGCTGCGTGTGTGTGTGTTCCTTAGGCTTTTCTACACAGAATTCTTATTAATGAATAAATACAGTTCTAATTCTCTTCCAATCTGGATACCTTTTATTTATTTTCCTTGCCTTAATGTACTGGCTTGGAGAAGGCAATGGCACCCCACTCCAGTACTCTTGCCTGGAACATCCCATGGACAGAGGAGCCTGGTGGGCTGCAGTCCATGGGGTTGCTAAGAGTCAGATATGACTGAGCGACTTCACTTTCACGCATTGGAGAAGGAAATGGCAACTCACTCCAGTGTTCTTGCCTGGAGAATCCCAGGGACAGGGGAGCCTGGTGGGCTGCCGTCTATGGGTTCACACATAGTCAGACACGACTGAAGTGACTTAGCAGCAATGTACTGGCTGAAACTGCCAGTAGAATATTGAAAAGAGGTGAGACTGGACATCCTGCATTGTTCCTAATTTTAGGGGGGAAATGTACACTCATTTACCATCATGTTGGCTATTAGCAACAGGTTTTCTGAAGATGCTCTTTGTCAGGTTGAGGAATTTCCCTTCCATTCCTACTGTTCAGAGAGTTTTTATCATGCATGTTTATTTTTGTCAAATATGGTTTTTCTGTATCTTCAGATGATTTTTGTTCTTTGTTCTGTTAATATAGTGTATTAAATTGATGGATTTTCAGATATTAAGCCAACCTTGCATTTCTGGGACAAATCCTACTTCGTTATGGTGAATAATCCTTTTTATATATTGCTGGATTTGGTTTGCTAACGCTTTGTTAAAATTTTAACACCTATGTTCGTGAAGTATGTTGATCTAGTTTTCTTTTCTTGTGATGTCTTGTCTGACTTTGGTATCACGGTGAACCTTGATAATCAAATGAGTTTTCTGGAACTTTGTAAAGGGTTGGTACCATTTCTTCCTTAAACATTTGATAGAATTCATTGCTGAAGACTGGATTTTTCTTTGTGGGAAGATTTTTCTATTATTAATTTAAAAAGTTAAAACAAATGATAGATTTATTAAAAATTTCCATCTTCTCAAAACAGTGTAGGTAATTTGTGCCTCTCTAGGAATTTGTTCTGGAGAAGGAAATGGCAACCCACTCCAGTGTTCTTGCCTGGAGAATCCCAGGGATGGCAGAGCCTGGTGGGACATGACTGAAGCAACTTAGCAGCAGAAGCAGCAGGAATTTGTTCAGCTTATTTAAGTTGTCTAATTTATTGTCATAAAATTGTTCATAGTGTCCCTTGTTAACTTCCAGTTCATAATGATGTTTCCTTTTTTGTTCTTGATCTTGATAATTTGTGTCTTTTTTCTTCTTGATGAGCCTAGGTTTGTCAACTTTGTTGAACTTCTGAAAGAATGAACTTTTGGTTTCATCGATTTTTTTCTATTGCTTTTATGCTTTATTTTTCATTAGATTCCATTACATCTTTATTATTTACTTCCTTTTGTTTGCTTTGGATTTGGTTTTCTCTCTTTTTTTTTAATTTTCTTAAGGTGGAAGCTTAAGGTATTAATCTGAGATGTTTTTCTTTTTTAAAATTAATGTTTAAAGCTATATCTTTCCCTCTAACCACTGATTTGATTGTCTCCTATAAATTTTAATGTTTGTTTTCCTCTGGTTAAGATATTTCCTAATTTCTCTTGTGGTTTTTTCTTTGACCTCTGCATTAATTAGAAGTGTGTTGCTTAATTTCCAAATATTTGTAGATTTCCCAAATTTCTTTCTGCTTTTCATTTTAATTTAATTCCTTTGTGACTGGATAGCATACTTTGTATGATTTCCATTCTTTCAAATTTATTGAGACTTGCTTTACAACCCAGAACATGATCTATTCTTGAGAATGTTCCATGTTGAGGAGAATGTGTATTCTGCTGTCATTGGGTGAGTATTCTATAGATACTGGTTAGGTCATGTTGATTGACAGTGTTCTTTTTTGTATTCTTGGTGATTTGCCTAATTATGCTGTTGAGGGTGGGGTATTGAAGTCTGCATCTATTATTGAATTGTCTATCCTTTCAATTAAAACTTTAAGATATTTAAATTGTGGTCAAAAATAAAATTTACCATATTAAAAATAGATTCACAATGTTGTGCAACAGATGTCTAGAACTTTTATGTGTGTGTGTGCTTGCTATAAATCCAACATCCATAAATCGATCAAACAGTGTCATAACTACTGTTTTCTGCAATCTTGTGTCTTTTAAAATTAGGGAAATTTTTCAGATAAATGCAGCTATTTATATTATCCACATAGTTGCCTTTTCTGGTGCTTTTCATTTCTTTGATTGAAGTAATTGTCTGATGTTATTTCCTTTCAGCATAAATTATTTCTTTTTGTGCTTTTTTAAAGGAAGTTCTGCTAGCATAAATTATCTCAGTCATTGTTTGTTTGAGAATGTCTCCATATTACTTTTCAGGTTTGAAGAATAGTTTTAGTGGATACAAAAGTCTTAGTTGACTTTTTTTTTCTTTTGGGATTTTGAATGTGTGACTCCACTAACTTCTGGTTTCTGTTGAAACGCCTGTCATTAGCTGTACTGATGTTTTTCTGTGGGTGACGAGTTGTGTTTCTGTCGCTATCTCAAGACTTTCTCTGTTTATTCATTAGTTTTACTGTGATGTGTTTGGGCAAATCTCTGCGTTTATTCTACTTATGGTTCATTGAGCTTCTAGAATATAGCATTTTCCATCAAATTTGAAACATTTTGGTCATTATTTCTTTATTATCATCCTCAGCCCCCATCTTTCTTTCTTATCCTCCTGAGGTTCTCATTATACATATATTAAATTTTTTTTATGTTGTCTCACATGTCTCCAGAAGCAGAAGCTATTAAGAAGAGCTGGCAAGAATACACAGAAGAATTATACAAAAAAGATCTTCATGAGCCAGATAACCATGATCACTCACCTAGAGCCAGATATTCTGGAATGTGAAGTCAAGTGGGCCTTAGGAAGCATCACTACAAACAAAGCTAATGGAGGTGATGGAATTTCAGCTGAGCTATTTCAAATTCTGAAAGATGATGCTGTAAAAGTGTTGCACTCAATATGCTAGCAAATTTGGAAAACTCAGCAGGAGTAACAGGATTGGAAAAGGTTATTTTTCATTCTATTTCCAAAGAAGGGCAATGTCAAAGAATGTTCAACTACCACTCAATTGCACTTATCTCACATGCTAGCAAAGTAATGCTCAAAATTCTCCAAGTGAGGCTTCAACAGTATGTGAACTGAGAACTTCCAGATGTTCAAGCTGGATTTAGAAAAGGGAGAGGACCCAGAGATCAAATTGCCAACATCCACTGGATCATGGAAAAAGCAAGAGAGTTCCAGAAAGACATCTACTTTTGCTTTATTGGCTACACCAAAGCCTTTGACTTTGTGGATCACAACAAACTGTGGATGATTCTTCAAGAAATGGGAATATCAGACCACCTTATCCACCTCCTGAGAAATCTATATGTAGGTCAAGAAGCAACAGTTAGAACTGAACATGGAACAATGGACTGGTTCCAAGTTGGGAAAGGAGTACGTCAAGGCTGTATATTGTCACCCTGCTTATGCAGAGTACACCATGTGTAGTCCGCACTGGTGGCTCAGAGGTTAAAGCATCTGCCTGCAGTGCAGAAGACCCGGGTTCGATCCCTGGGTGGGAAGATCCTCTGGAGAAGGAAATGGCAACCCACTCCAGTACTCTTGCCTGGAAAATTCCATGGACTGAGGAGCCTGGTGGGCTACAGTCCATGGGGTCGCAAAGAGTCGGACACAACTGAGCGACTTCACCTTCACACCATGTGAAATGCCAGCCTGGATGAAGCACAGTTGGAATCAAGATTGCAGAGAGAAATATCAATAACCTCAGATATGTAGATGACACCACCCTTATGCAGACAGTGAAGAGGAACTAAAGAGCCTCTTGATGAAAGTGAAAGAGGAAAATGAAAAAGCCGACTTAAAACTCAACATTCAAAACATGAAGATCATGGCCTCTGGTTCCATGACTTCATGGCAAATAGATGGGCAAACAGTGGAAACAGTGAGGGACTTTATTTTCTTGGACTCCCAAATCACTGCAGATGGTGACTGCAGCCATGAAATTAAAAGACGCTTGCTCCTTGAAAGGAAAGCTACGACAAACCTAGTGGAGTCTCTCAGTCGTGTCCAGCTCTTTGCCACCACGTGGACTGTTCCTGCCAGGCTCCTCCATCCATGGGACTTTCTAGGCAAGAATACTGGAGTGGGTTGCCATTTCCTTCTCCAGGGGATCTTCCCAACCTAGGGATAGAAACTGGGTCTCCTGCACTGCAGGCAGATTCTTTACCCTCTGAGCCACGAGGGAAGCCATGATGAACACAGATAGGATGTTAAAAAGCTGAGACTACTTTGACAACAAAGGTCCGTCTAGTCAAAGTTATGGTTTTTCCAGTAGTCATGTATGGATATGAGAGTTGGACCGTAAAAGAAAGCTGAGCACTGAAGCACTGATGATTTTGAACTGTGGTGTTGGAGAAGACTCTTGAGAGTCCCTTGGACTGCAAAGAGGTCAACCCAGTCCATCCTAAAGGAGATCAGTCTTGAATATTCATTGGAAGCACTGATGCTAAAGCTGAAACTCCAGTACTTTGGCCACCTGATGGGAAGAACTGACTGATTAGAAAAGACCCTGATGCTGGAAAGATTGAAGGCAGGAGGAGAAGGGGGCAACAAAGGATGAAATGGTTGAATGGCATCACCGACTCAATGAACATGAGTTTGAGCAAACTCGAAGACTTGGTGATGGACAGGGAAGCCTGGCATGCTGCAGTCGTTGGGGTCACCAACAGTTGGACATGACTGAGTGACTGAACTGAACATGTCTCAAGGTGCTGCCATTATTATTCATTCTTTCCCCTTTCTTTTTTTCCATATTAGAAAATTCTACTGATCTGTCTTCAAACTTGTTGATCCTTTCTTATCTCCATGTCACATCTGGTATTCAGTCCCTCTTATGAATCTTTCTTCAGTTAGTTGTACCTTTTGAGTCCATAGTTTTCATTTGTTTCTTTTAAAAATAATTTCTATCTTTGCTGATATTCTCTATTTGTTGAGTCATTGTTACGTTTTCTTTAACTTTCTGTATTTTCTTTTTTCACATTTATTATTTACTTGTTTGGCTGTTCCAGGTCTCAGCCGCGTCACTCACACTCTTAGCTGTGTGTGGGATCTGGCTCCCTGATCAAGGATTGAACTCGGCCCCCCTGCAATGGAAGTGTGAAGTTTTAGCCACTGGGACACTAGAGAAGTTCCTTATATTTTCTTTTAATTTTTGAAAGATGGCTTCCTTTAGTTTTTGAACATGTTTATCATAGCTGCTCTGATTTTTTTTTTTTTTTTTTGGTCTGCTAATTCCAACACTGGGGTTTCCTTAGTCAAAATTTCCACTGACTGCTTTTCCCCCTTCTTTCTTTAGTTAACATGTCTCACTCACACGTTTCTGTTTCTTTGCAGAGTTTATAGCTTCTTTTGAAAACGGAATACTTTAAGATTATATAGTGTAGCAACTCTGGATTCTGATCTTTTTTCCTCGAAGGGCAGCTGTTATGGCTGTCTGGCTGTTGTTTAGTAACTTGCATGTTCTTATCTGAAGGGCAGTAGTTTTTCATGTACAACTGCTTCTCACTTTGATGTGTTATTTTGGTTGATTTCTAGATCTCTGAATGGGTTTGGGGGGCAGTTTTGTCTGGTTTTATCATTGGTTCTTGCTCTGCTATCCCAGAATGTCCTGCTAGCACTCACTTTTAAGGGCTCAGAGTTGGAGATGTATCATGGGACCAACTGGAGGACATTTGCAAGAACAAACCTAGTGAGTTCCTAAATTTGCAAATTCTGCGCCTTTGAGAATGGAGAGGACCCTGAGAATGGATGAATGAATGAGAATCCCCATCCATCCATCCCTCCCTCCCTCAATCCATCCATTCAGTCATTCTTTTATTTATGAAACCTTTCTTAGGTCTTCATTCCATCTCAGGCACTGTGCTAATTGCTCAGAGAATAAGAACAGCTAAGATAAGGCTCTTGCTCTCAAGTAAAGCACGTCATAGAAGAAGGCGTCAGTGATGACCAGTGTGCGAGCAGGCGCCCTGAGAGTCGGAGCTCATGTACACTCGTGGCTGATTCATGTCAATGTATAGCAAAATGAATACAGTATTGTAAAGCAAAACAAACTAAAAAAATAAAAATTAATTAATTAAAAAAAAAAGAAGCAGGCCAGGAGGGGCGGGTAGGAGTGAAAGCACAGCTCTGTGGGTTGCCCTCTGGCTCTTCCCAGCTTCTCCAGCCCTCGCCCTCTGCTTCTCTCCCCAGAAACTTCAGGCCACACCCCGAGACCGAAGCAGCCTCTTTCTCATCCAAGGCAGAGCCTGCTTAGCTTTGAGGGGAACTGTCTTCCCTGCTTCATATCACCAAACTCTAGACAGCAGTTCTTTATCTTCCACTGAGAACTGTTTCATGCTCTGGCATAGTGAAGTGTCTGCAGACAGAGATAAGCTGTGTTTTCACATTTTTGTCTACAAAATTAATGATCTACAACTACAATAAAACCATCATCTCCTGTCACCATGGGGATCATAGGGCATTCTGAGCTTGAAAAATAACAACACAAACCCTCAGTGGCAAAAAGTGCAGATGTTTTTATTTTTTCTTCCTCAGCGTGTGTGTTAGAAACATGGAATCAGAAAAGCTATTGTTGGAATGCTCCTAAAAAAAGGTTCTCTAGCCCGAAGCCTTTGTTTTACTGGCAGGGAGATGGGCCATGTGTTCATAGGGGTTTGATCAGTGGCTCTTTCAACGCAAGATTTAGAATCTCCCCTGTCCCCTTGCTTTCTGTTCTTCAACAGTGAGTCTCAGTTCTCTGAAGGCTGCAGCCTGGCTTGAAAATCTGGCTCCTGGAAAGTGCCCCAGCCTTGGGTCTCCTGGTACCTCGTCTTCACTTACTGAGCACAGATTCTAACCCTGGCTCAGGACTCAGCTTCAGGCTAACCCCTTATGTCTCTTTTCAGACTCGGGAAGCTTTGAGGCGGTAAGATGCAATGGCTCAGAGCAGGCTGACCCTTGGCAGGTAGGCACCTGCGTGGTTGCACGAGTTGTTAGAACACTGAAATGTTCTCCCGGCTCCATAGCCCAGAGCACCTGGTAATCCAGCAGCAGAGGGGTTAATTGTGGCTGGCGGGGGCCCCCCAGGACCCAGCTCTGACCCTAAGGCTGGTATCTACTCTGCGATCCTACTGCTTGTTAGCTAGTTTGCCTGTCAGCCATGGTTAAGAGCATGGGCTCTGGAGTCTATGTGCGGAGAGTCTATTGGAGCCTGGTTCTGTGACAGTGGCACAAAATTCTTTAAGCTTCGGGCCTTCCCTGGTGGTCTAGTGGTTAAGAATCTGCCTGCCAGCGCAGGGGACTTGAGTTTGATCCTTGATCGGGGAGGATCCCATATGCTGTGGGGCAGCCAAGCCCATGTGCCACAAACAACTGCTGGGCCCTGGCACATGCCTAGAGTCTGTGATCTGCAGCGAAGAGCAGCCCCTGCTCTCCACCACTGGAGAAAGCCAGAGCAAAGCAACTAAGGCCCAGTGCGGCCAAAAATAAATCAATAAATAAGTCTTAAAAAAAATTCTTAAAGCCCCAGTCTTTCCATCTGCAAACTGGGATAAATACACACCCCATAAAGTTATTTTGAGAAGCACATGAATGAAAATGTCTGGGTCCTGTCTTGCTGGTTCTCAGTGCTCACACCCCTTGCTTCCTCTCTGTGTCCCAGAGTCAGTAGCGAGGATGCCCTGTGGGCCTCTGTCTCATCCTCAAGTCGTCTATAGCCATCCTTGGGAGCAAGGACAGAAAGTAAGCTCTGACTGATGGTACCTCGCTGGTGAGCCTGTCACTTCTGGGCTCTGGCCTCTGCCTGCCCAGATAGGTTGTTGCATCTTTCTTCTAAGGACCACGGGCTCCACTTCCTCAGAGCCAGCTCTCCCCTCCTGCTACCCACATTCTGCCTACAGCCAGGGCTGCTGTCAGCCCATTCAATGCCTTTGTGAGAATTAGAAAAAGTAGATTCTCTGAAAAAGGGTGTGATCTGGCAACTGGGCCACAGGCCATATTTCAGCCTTCATCACCGCGCTGGCCATGCGCCCTTTGTGCAGTACACATCCTGTGCAACTGTACGTGGCGGCCCTGTCGGCAGCACTCAGGAACATCCAAGAAGAGTGTCAATAGACTTATACACTAACAGCTAACTGTGATCATTAGTCCACGTTTATAACCAAACGGCATGACTAATAAAGAAGGCGTCCCAAGTCCTTAATACTTATTTAGTAATCAGTTGTTGAGAGCCTTTGAAGCAACGGGCATACCCGGACCTGAATTGGATCCCTAGGGGACATGGTATCGAGGAGAGAGACAGTGCATAGATGCAGAGTCTCAGTCCTAGACCAGTCAGGACTTGACCCTGGTGTCGAGAGCAGGGAGGTCCACCAGGGGCTGGAATCCAGGAAGGAGTGAGCAGCTCTGAGCAAGGGGGCAGCTCTCACTCCTTCACTGGGCCTTCCTGCCAGGTGGCCTTTGCTTCAAGTTCAGTCTAGTCGAGAAACTCAGCTTTCCTGCTTGCAAGTCCCCCAGCTGTTTCTTTTTCTTTCTTTGGGAGGCTGAGGCTGAATCCTGATGGCTCAGCCCAGCTGCCCCCTGGAGGTGAGACGTTGCAGTTTGGGAGCGGACACCACACTCACTATACAGGAAATGCGATGATGTCAGAGGCATGACATACAGAACCTATGCAGGTTTGCAGACGAGGGAGTTCTGCCCGATGCCTGTTCCTGGAACAGAATCACCTTTTGTACGGTATTAATGTAAAAGTTTCATTTAAAAGACACCAGCTGTGGTGCTACCCAGGTTTATTCATATGGGACCTTCTCTGGGTCAACTTAATACTTAACTACTGCTTATTATCCCATCAGTCTTCAGGGACAACCCATGATCTAATTGCCCAGCATTTATGTTGCTTGGTAACCACAAATAGAGAATAATAGTCCTTAAAGGGGCAGTGTGGAATTTCATGCCCCTGCAATGAAGTACACTTCATTTCCCAGAGCACCCTGTGTTTTTTAATTCAGTGAATAAAAATGTGTAATGAATAATTAATTATGTGCTTGGAGGCACAATAGCTGCCTACTTTTGAATATTCATCAGTGGCATTATTAATTCACTAGAAATCCCAGGGAGGGATGGGATAGGCTTTTAGCTTAGCTGGAGGACTTAAAGATAATGCTTTGCAGCATGGACAAACTTTTTCAGAGCTGAGTTTTCTTCGGGAGACGCTTTCTGGGTGATTTTCCTTTTTTAAGAACGTTTCGCTCTGGCCTGGATTCTGCAGAGGTGGTGGGGGATGCAGAAACCACTAGTGACCACGACAAAGGCCCACTCTGGACCTCCCGCCGGGAAAGTTCATTAATAACCAGGCCTGCTGGTCCCGGGTAGTCCAGAGTGTGCTCATGGGGGCAATGGGTCCGATGTCCGATGATAATGAAAGCAGAGAGGCTGTTCCAACAGCCTTGCCCTTTCCCACGAGGATGATGGTCTCTCCCACCACAGCCGTGGAAGGACTGATCTGTCCACAACAGGTGCTGGGCAGCTTGTGTGGCTGCCGTGGGCGAGTCTGTGTCACAGTCAGGGCTGGAATCCTGCCCTCTGGGCCTCCTCTTCCAGTTCTCCTAAACATAGCTCTTGATGGGTGTCCTGACGAGGGATCCCACATTGTTTCTTCTGCAACTTTCTGGCATCTTCCGTGAGGATATGACTCCTGATCCCAGTTCCTCCTGTAGCCTTTGGAATCTTCTTGCAGCTGGGATTACCGGCTGCCTCTCCTGCCCCTGGCTCCCTGCTTCTTCCTTACAAATGTGACCTCTGCATCCTGAAAGCAACACCTCTCTGCCTCCCTTGCAGCTAGAGGTGGTCATGTGACTAGGTTCCAGCCAATGATATGATACTTGCAGAAGTTGCTAGGCAGAGCTTCTGGGAGCATTCTTAAAAGGAAGGGGCATGGGAGTTCTGTTTGCCCTTCTGCCTTGCTTCTCTCCTCCAGGCTGCATTGTAGATGAGATGGTTAAAGTGCCAACAGCCATCTTGGGCTGTGAGGTAACCCTGAGGATGGACATAGTGTGCTTGGAGGTAAAGTAGGAAGACTAGAAGGAGTCTGGGTCCCTGATAACCATGGCACTGCCATGCCAGTCGAGTTGCCTCCTTCCTATCTTATGTCACAGGAGAGAAATGAATCTCTGACTTGTTTAATCTGAGTTGTTTTGGGCCTCCTGCTCAACCAAATCTTTATCTGGTTCCCCTGCTCAGAGTCCTGTCACAGTTCCTGCATTCTTTGTAGATTTCTTAGCTTTTGCTCTTTCTGACAGCTGTGAAAGTCCTTTCAAAAGTTAAAACTCTTGCTGCTGCTGCTGCTGCTAAGTCGCTTCAGCCATGAATGATACAATATAGCCCATGTAACCCAAGCAGAAACAGGTGTTGTAAGCAGTGTTTTTGTCAGGAGGGCTACAGACCCATTCTATTTTTTTCTTGGAGCCTCAGACTCTTGACTGGAAAAGGTAGGCGGTCTAGCCATCTCTCTGTAACTGTGGTCCAGCGAAGTTCTTTCATTTGGAGCTTCACTCAGTGAAAGGACTATTCCAACTTGGTCGAAGCCATGCTCTGAGATGAGAACTTCCACGGTTCACCACGTCCAAGATGTTATTAAATACAAGGCACACTGTTATTTTATGTATCACCATGGAGACAAGGCAGGGCTTCCTTGGTGGCTCAGACGGCAAAGAACCTGTGTGCAATCTGCAAGACCAGAGTTTGATCCCTGGGTCAGAAAAATGACCTGGAGAGGAGAATGGCAACCCTCTCCAGTATGATTGCCTGGATAATTCCATGGACAGACAGGAAACTGGCAGGGTCCATGGGGTACCAAAGAGTTGGAAATGACTGAGTGACTAACATGGAAGAAAAAAAATTCTACCATTTATAATTGTGAGATATTAATATTCCCTGATTTCAGAAATGTGAGATGTGAAAAATGTGTTTTCAGAATCAATGCAATAGGGTACATATCATTAACTGTACAGCTAACTTAAGCATAATTACCCACAACAGCTACTCCATGGAATTTTGATAATAACTTCCATTCTTGCCAAGAAGTAGGTGAGTCCTTTCTGGATCCCAAGCATTTTTCGTTCCACAATGAAAATATCAGGAAGGGGAGCCATTTTTTGGAGTTAGACCCTTATTTCTATTTGTAAAACATATCTGTGTCTCCATACATGGGGATCTTCAAAGTTTCGTCTCAGTGCTAATTCTCTCTTACTGGTAGTCCTGGAGGAGGTCTGCCCTCTCCACCCTGCTCAGGAGAAAGCATGGAGCTGGGGGATTCAGCCTCAACCAGCCACCCCTGGCCCTGGGCTTCCCCCTTCCCTACTCCCTTCTGGGGCATCTCAGATCACTTCCCAAGTAGAAAACTATTTGCACCAAAGTTCTTCTTATCGGGCTTGCTTGGGGAGAAACTCTGTGTATCAGAAAGAGCAGCTTCCTGATTGGAGACTGGACTGGAAATGGTTTCTTCCAATAGATGAGAAAGTAGACACTGTATTAAAAAAAAAAAACAACTCCCTTGTGGCTGCAGCTTTGGGGTTGTGACTGAGACAGTCACGGTCCCAAATGAGTTGCACACCCAGAGTCCCAGGCCTTTGCGTGGTCTCCTCCCCCTCGGACTCCGGTCTGGGCCGCAGGACTTGCTGTCATCAGTAAAACATCAACGACATGATGCAAGTAGAGACAAGGTAGCCTTGCGCGATTGAGGCTGCTCTTCTGGAATATTTCTGTTGTCCACAGGGTCTCAAAAGAGTTGGACATGAAAAGCTTAGCGACTAAACAAAAGCTAATGGCTATAAAGCCCTCAAGCCCATGCTGCCCTTGAACTCCCAAGACGATGATGCACATAAGTGCCCTCTCCAGTCCCCCTGTTCCCCGGCCTTCCTTTGCATTCCTCCGCTTCCTCCTTGGCCTCTCGACAGGGTCGCGCTATAGGGGACTTCTCACCTGTCAACCTGTGAAAGCTACACCCAAATAAAGCAGTCTGCACGCTACTGCCACCTCGTGGCCATTTCCCCCATCACCCCTGGAGTCCCTGGAACTCACTGCAGTGGGGGCATAGGACCAGAATGACCTCACCAGGGCTGAAGCCCACAGCATCGTTGGTTGGTGGGCAGTGTCCACCCCTGGGAGTCGTGGGGGCTGAGAGCCGGTGAAGGCAGGGCATCGGGGTGGGGGAGTGGCCCACAGCAAGGTGGCTGAGATGGATGCTGGCTGGGGTGGGGAGGAGGAAGCTCCTGGAATCACAGAGGAAAGGAGAGGAAGTGTAATTGGTTTTCTCAAGAGTTTCTAGGGATTGTGTTCTTGTTTGGACTTAACTGTTCTCAATGGTATATTGTTCTGGCACTGGACCCTTTAAGCTTTGTGTCTGACACACAATGAATATCCTTCAAATACACTTTAAAAAAAAAAAAAACCTCTCTAATCAAGAAATAAAACTTCCTAGATGTTTCTCTTTCACCAAATTCCTGACTGAGATACAATGTTTTCACTTTGAACAAGTGAGACAACCACATCCATACAGTCATGGCTTAAATGATTTTTTTTTCTCAGCAAAGTCATACTTTTATTAAAACTGGCCAGGAAGTTCAGGTGCACGGACTTAGAACAAGGAAGACCTTCTTCCATTTTGTTCCATAGCTTGGGTTGAGACCGGAAGTAATATTGACATGGGTACCTTGGATTCCTGGAGTATAACATTGCCTTGAAAATAACTGGAAGAAAGCAGTTACTGCTACATTCCAGGCTTATTCCCCCCTTATGTTTCAAGTAAGGAGTGGAAGAGTCATGAATAATAAATATGGAGATAAGAGAATGAAACTGGGAAATCAATTTCCTGCAAAATATTTGCATATTTTATTAAAGGGAACTGTGTACAAGACCCATAACAGGGTGGATGGTTTCTAGTTTGATTTGATTTGGGAGCACCATACCCCTGGGAGGACTTACCTTTCCCATTGGTGTCAACATCTTGTGGTGTGTTAGGGTTCTCGGGTTCTTAGATACTCTGACTCTCTAGTTTTACAGACATGGAAACTGAGGTCTGGAGTTATTACATGGGTTGGTGGTAGAGCCGCAGTTCTTCTGGAAGAAATTCCATTGTCCCACAGACATAAGGAATAGGTTAAAACCATAAGTCATACGAGTGTGTATCTCCACAGTCTTTCACATCTTCACTCAAAGTTAGGAAGACAACTCTTTGTAAAAGCACACACAAAGAGAAGTGAGCATCTAGACATGTTTGACATCTATTTGAGACGAGAGAGAAGAAATTTTCATTGTCTACACACCCATCATCTCTGCACTACGAACATGCGTTCAGCTGTGTCTGGCTCTTTGCGACGCTATGGACTGTAGCTCACCAGTTTCCTCTGTCCTTGGGACTCTCCAGGCAAGAATGCTGGAGTAGGTTGCCATGCCCTCCTCCAGGGGATGTTCCCAACCCAGGGAGCGAACTCGAGTCTCTTAACTTCTCCCGCGTTGCAGGTAGATTCTCTACCACTAGCACCACCTGGAAAGCGAGTTACAGCAGACCTCTTTCTTCAGTGAAATGGTGGGGCATTTGTGGGATATTTCCTCCCTAATTCAGACCCTCTTTGCTATAGGAATAATGCTTTAAAACCAATGTCCTACTGCTGCCTGATGGCGCCTGAAGCTTGGGGTGGCTACTCACTTCAGTCTGTGGTGAGAGCCTCTTCCTGTCGGGTCTGCTGCAGTTCATGGCATCCAGAAGACCACGGTTCTGTTTGGTGGCTTCTGCTCTGGGCCGATCTTCCCAGGAATCGACTTCTCCCTTTCAGCTGCTGCCTTTGCAGCATCCCCCGTGATGGTCAGGAGCCCCCCATGATTGCTGGCCAGAACCCTCTCCCGTTCCCACAGAGCTTCTTCCAAGCTCCCTGCACTCTTTCACCTGCTTCCTCTCTCCAAGGCTGGCTGTGCCTCCTGCTGGCGGGGTGAACAGAAGCTGTCGGGGTGCGGAGTGCGTGTGCAGAGCATGGCTACGGATCATCTGCTCTCAACACGGTGCCCGGCACAGAGCGTGGTTGCCATGTGGCTGAACCGATAGGCACCAGCTCTAGGAGATGCGGGTCCAGGGGAAGAGGAGCTCAATCGAAATGAGCAAAGGTAGCATTGCTGTATCTATGGACTGGGGGGAAATGAAGTCATTCACTTGGGAATGCCTTGTTTCAGAAGGGGAAGTCTTAGTTGCTTCAGTTGTGTCCTACTGTTTGCGACCCTGTGGACTGTAGCCCTCCGGGCTCCTCTGTCCATGGGATTTCCTAGGCAAAAATACTGGAGTGGGTTGCCATTTCCTCCTCCAGGGGATCTACCTGACCCAGGGATCGAACATGGGTCTCCCACACTGCAGGCAGATTCTTCACTCTCTGAGCCACCATGGGAAGACAGATTTAAAGCCAGTTCCCTTTTCAACTATCCACATGACTTTTGGAAAATATACCATCCACTTCATCCCAAAATCCATGCAATCATTCACTTGTTTTCACAAAAGCTGACTCTACGTGTGGACATCACCAGATGGTCAATACCAGAATCAGGCTCATTACATTCTTTGCAGCTGAAGATGGAGAAGCTCTATACAGTCAGTAAAAACAAGACCAGGGGCTGACTGTGGCTCAGATCATGAACTCCTTTTTGCCAAATTCAGACTTAAATTGAAGAAAGTAGGAAAGCCACTAGGCCATTCAAGTATAATTAGTGGAAGTGACAAATAATTCAAGGGATTAGATCTGATAGACAGTGCCTATTACTGTCTATCAGAACAGTGGACAGAGAACTATGGACAGAGATTCATAATATGGTACAGGAGGCAGTGATCAAGACTATCCCCAAGAAAAAGAAATGCAAAAAGGCAAAATGGTTGTCTGAGGAGGCCTTACACATAGCTGATAAAAGAAGAGAAGCGAAAGGCAAAGAAGAAAAGGAAACATATACTAATTTGAAAGCAGAGTTCCAAAGAACAGCAAGGAGAGATAAGAAAGTCTTCCTAAGTGAACAATGCAAAGAAATAGAGGAAAACAATAGAATGGGAAAGACTAGAGATCTCTTCAAGAAAATTAGAGATACCAAGGGAACATTTCATGCAAAGATGAGTGTAATTAAGGGCAGAAACGGTATGGACCTAACAGAAGCAGAAGATATTAAGAAGAGGTGGCAAGAATACACAGAAGAACTGTACAAAGAAGATCCTCATGAGGTAGATAGTCATGATGGTATGATCACTCACCTAAAGCCAGACCAGACATCTTGGAGTGAGAAGTCAAGTGGGCCTTAGGAAGCATCACTACAAACAAAGCTAGTGGAGATAATGGAATTCCAGCTAAGCTATTTAAAATCCTAAAAGATGATGCCGTGAAAGTGCTGCACTCAATATGCCAGCCAATTTGGAAAACTCAGCAGTGTTTTTGTTTCACTCAGCAGTGTTTTTGGTCCACAGGACCAGAAAAAGTCAGTTTTCATTCCAATCTCAAAGAAAGGCAATGACAAAGAATGTTCAAACTACCACTCAATTGCACTCATCTCACAAGCTAGCAAAGTAGTGCTCAAAAAACTCCCAGCTAGGCTTCAACAGTACATGAACCATGAACTTCCAGATGTAAAAGCCGGATTTAGAAAAGGCAGAAGAACCAGAAATAAAATTGCCAACATCCGTTGAATCATAGAAAAAGCAAGAGAGTTCCGTAAAGACATCAAATTCTACTTTACTGATGATGCCAAAGCCTTTGACTGTGTGGACACAACAAACTGTGGGAAATTCTTCAAGAGATGGGAACACCAGACCCACCTCACCTGCCTCCTGAGAAATGCACATTAAGAAGCAACAGTTAGAACTGGACATGGAACAATGGACTGGTCCCAAACTGAGAAAGGAGTACATCGAGGCTGTATATTGTCACCCTGCTTATTTAACTTATATGCAGAGGACGTCATGCGAAATGCCAGACTGGATGAAGCACAAGCTGGAATCAAGATTTCCAGGAGAAATATAAAAAACCTCAGATATGCATTTGACACCACCCTTATGGCAGAAAGCAAAGAGGAACTAAAGAGTCTCTTGATGAAAGTGAAAGAGGAGAGTGAAAGAGCTGGCTTAAAACTCAGTATTCAAAAAATGAAGATCATGGCATCTCATCCCATCACTTCATGGCAAATAGATGGGGAAACAGTGGAAACAGTGAGAGACTTTATTATCTTGGGCTCCAAAATCACTGCCGATGGTGACTGCAGCCATGAAATTAAAAGTTGTTTGCTCCTTAGAAGAAAAGCTATGACAAACCTAGACAGGGTGTTAAAAAACTGAGACATTACTTTGCCAACAAAGGTCCGTCCAGTCAAAGCTATGTAGTTATGTTTTCCAGTAGTTACGTATGGATGTGAGAATTGGACCATTAAGAAGGCTGAGCGTGAAAGAATTGATGCTTTTGAACTGTGGTGTTGGAGAAGGCTCTTGAGAGTCCCTTGGACTGCAAGGAGATCAAACCAGTCAATCCCAAAGGAAATCAATCCTGAATATTCACTGGAAGGATTGATGCTGAAGACGCCTGATGGGAAGACCTGACTCATTGGGAAAGACCTTGATGCAGGGAAAGATTGAAGGCAGGAGGAGAAGGGGACAACAGAAAATGAGATGGTTGAACAGCGTCACCAACACAATGGACAAGAGTTTGAGCAAGCTCTGGAAGATGGTGAAGGACAGGGAAGCCTGTCATGCTGCAGTCCACGGGGTCCCAAAGAGTCAAACATGACCGAGCGACTGATAGCAGCAATCCCTTATCACCTGCCTCGAGCTGGGTGAGATGCCAGATGCTGAGAATACAGACACAGTTAAGATGCATGCCCTGCCTGTGTGATGCTCACAGTCTGATAAAAGTGTGAATACAACAGGAAGAAGACTGAAATGAGGCACCAAGTTGAAGGGAGCCCAGTGGAAGGAGGTTTCATTCCAGCTGCGCCAAGTGTTTAGGAAAGAGAGTGGTGCTGGAGCTGGAAGGATGGATGGCAATGTATCAGGTGAAAAGAGAGGAAGAACGGAGAGCTTATGCCCTGCAGGAGGAAGCCAGAGGTAATGGGACTGCAGAAGGGCCTGAAGAATGGAGAGATTTTGCAAATTCCTGCCTACAACAGAAAAGCCAGGGAGGGGGGCAGAATATTCTTCAGCCCAACCAGCCAGTTGCCATGATGATACTGGGGAATCAGCTGCTGAGTTTGTTGTCATTTTGGGGTAAGGAGCACTGCCAAGAATTCTGCAATCTATTGGTTGCTATCCTTTTGAACTTGGGTCCCTGACTTGGGTCTCAGAACTCCTGGCTCCCTACCATCTGCAGACAGAGAGTGTCCTCGTGGGAGAGCTGAGGAAATTGGGTCCCAGGGGAGAGCAGGACAGGGGTCGAAAGTCACATACAGCCATGCGCAGCCAGAATGTTAGTTGGCAATCCTTATAGAAGCATTTAGAGATGAAGAGAAAATAGTGCTGGAAAGAGAATGAAAATCAGAGGGAAGAAGACATGGGGTTCCATTTATTAGAAATCTGACTCGCATGTGACGCTTAAAGAATGAAGTGAGTATTGAATGCTTCTTTTGCTTTCTGGGGCTGTTCCTCCTTCTTCTACTAATGTGCCCTGCTGCCTTCTGGCAGCCCGCCTCTCCTCCTTTGTGTATATTCTGGGAAGACCTGTCAATCAAAGGGCCAATGAGCATGTGACTCAGGTTCAACCTATCAGATTCTCTTCTGAAATTCTCAGGCAAGTTCTGTTCAGTTCAGTCACTCAGTCGTGTCTGATCTTTGCGACCCCATGGACTGCAGCACGCCAGGCCTCCCTATCCAACACCAACTCCCGGAGTTTACTCAAACTCATGTCCATTGAGTCGGTGATGCTATCCAACCATCTCATCCTCTGCCGTCCCCTTCTCCTCCCACCTTCAATCTTTCCCAGCATCAGGGTCTTTTCAAAGGAGTCAGTTCTTAAAAAAAAAAAAAGAAAGAAAGAAAGAAAGAAAAGCTGGTGCTGGTTCATCCCAGAAATGACCTTTTGAAGGACGCTGGACGGTCCTCACTGCCTGCCTTCCCGGAGCCACCATGGTTCTGTCTCTGTGGGTTTAGTCCAGCTTTCCCTTCACTTTTGTGCATGTATGGTCTTGGGTGCGCCGCTCTGCCTGGCTTAGCCTCCATTTCCTCCTCTGTATAAGGGGGTGATAATCCCCCTTGCTGTGCTGTTGTGATGAACCAGTGGGGCCAATGCGTTCTGCACATTGTGAAGTGCGCTCGAAGTTCAAGGGGACGTTAGTATCATGACTGTGACTCAGGAACAGCTCGTGGTCACTGAAAGCAAAGCACAGGCGTGTTCCATGGCCCTAGTGAGAGTATTAAGGCGCTTCCTACCAGCGAGTCCATTTAAAATGTGCTGCAGAGGAAGCCCCCGGGGGAATAGACTCTGCTGAATCCATGGTTTTGCATGCTGTTCATTAGAAAGAGTTTCTAAAAATAGACCCAGGTCAGAGAAGGTGTCCCAGACAGCAGCATTTTTCAGAGCATGACCCAAATCCCTGTGATCTTGTTCCCCAGCAGCAGCAGGGCTGCCTGGGAGACAGGCCTGGCCCAGCTCAGCCTCAGTGATCACTGTCCGCCTCCCGTGAGGCCTGGGAGCCCTTTATCTGCACGTTTGGGCCAGGAAGTCCCACCCGGAACCACATCTTCTAAAGCGCTGGAGGCTGAGTACTGCCTGGTCCCGTCCAGCCTGCTCTCACACGGCTTCCTTTTTTGACCGCAGTTGCAGCCCTGAGCGTGGATCTGAGGGGCACACCGTGATGCGCCCCAAGATTCTTCGGTTCCTGCCTCTCCTTCAGGCTCCTCGCTTGAGCTTCAAGCTGTGCAGGCGGCGACCTGCTGCACATTTCTGCAGAGAGGTCCACAAACCCACCGGTCCATGATGAACGTGTTCTGCTCCACGCCCACTCCCCAGCTCTGCACCTCCTTCCCCACCTCCTCACCCACCCGGGAGCCCAAGCCTGACACTTGGGGTCCCATTGACCTTCCTGATCTGCCGCTCTCACCCGCCAGCCTCACTCCAGCCCTCCAGCAAGTTCTGCAGACGTTCATCCTCTAAACATCTCCAGGCTGTGCCCACACTCTCATCTTCCCTCCGGAAGCGAGTGATAAACCAGAAGCTTTCTTTCTTTCTTTTTCTTTCCTTTCTTTCTCTCCCCTTCTTCTCTCTCCTCATCTCCCCTCCTTCCTCCTTTCTCTCCCTCCTTCTTTCTTTCCTTCCTTCCCTTTTTGAAGAAGGTGGAAGGGAAAAGCAAGAACAGCAAATGGGAAGGTGAGGGGCTCTATAATTCTGATCAGGACAGACCCTTAAATCTTCTCCTAATTCATAAAGAGAGAAACAGATGTTCCGACAGATAATGGACCAAGGCTGCTGCAGGTCCATCTCATGTCTCTGTGAAAATTAGGAAAACTCACCCCTTTCTCTGGACAGACACAGCTTTGTCCCAGAGTGCACAGCTTGGCAAGCAGAGTGCTGACCAGATTTCAGCCTCTGATGGCTGCCTTGTGTAGTAAGCTACCTATACAAGCTTACAGGGCAGACTTGTAAATGAATTGCCTGAAATCCCACAACCAGGATGCTGAGATGGGAACTGAGGACTTTAGTTAGGTTCTGAGTTCTTTCCGGTATACTCCCAGGGTTGGTGGGACCCCTTCTTCTCTCATAAGCTGCAGCAGCATTTCAACAGCAGGTGACGAAACAGCTCCTGCCAGTACCCTGTCCTAGGCCTTAGGTCCTCACGGAGTGGACCAGGACTGTCGTGATTAAGAGCAGAAAGTTCCCAGCACAGAATTGAGAAAGCTTAGTGCGGTAGTGGTTGAGTAGCAGTAAGGTGCCCTTGGACAAAAGGCATCTCTCCTAGCCCCCAGAATGGTTCTCCCACCCATCACCCATGGAGGCTATGGAGTGTGTGTGTGATTGACACTGACAACACTGGGCATGTGATGGAGCCCTCCCACACACAGACGGGGGACTTGGTGTCTAAGTGATCCAACAGGGCTTTCTGAGAGCATCGGACCCTGGGTCTGTCTTTGACAAGGGAGTTCCATTTCAACCTCATTTTGTGCAAGAGAAGGTAAGCTGTGTGCCTAGTGAATATTACCAAATCAAGGGAACTTTAAATTGATTTATCTATATATTCTATCTATCTGTCTGTATAATCAAGGGATTGAGATAGAGGATGAGATGGTTAGATAGCATCACCAACTCAATGAACATGAATTTGAGCAAACTCCAGGAGACAGTGAAGGACAGGGAAGGCTGGAGTGCTGCAGTTCATGGGGTCACAAAGAGTCAGACACGACTCGGTAACGGAACAACCACAACAATCAAGGGGTATTTAAAAAGCACTAGAAGGGCTGGCTTTGTTAAGCAGAGAACCAACAAGTGTCCCAGTTTCCTGAGCGGGTCTGAACCTGGCTGGCTCTGAAGCCTACCTCCTTATCTACTTCACTCTTTCTGGAACTGAATAAATGACGGGATCAGACAACCTCTGAAGGTCTTCTTTGCACAGGGCACTGCACGCATGCTCTCTTATCAAGTGATCTGACAGCTCCATGGAGCAGTGGCACGCCATCATCCTCTCCACTTCACTGACAGGTAAACTGACATTCTGCAAGGGGAACTGGCCCGGGCTCACCGCTCAGCAGCCAGATGTCCTGAGGGCTCATCCTATTTGATCCTCCATTTCTGCAGCTAAAGAATGGGGAGATAACACCCCTCAAGGCAACTTTGCAAGTTGTTGGGATAGCAAAAAGCAAAGTAGTAGAGAATATGCTTTGAAAGGGCATCAGTGATATGCAATAGGAGGCATAGCCAAGTGATGGCAGCACTCAGGAGCCCCAATAGGCCAGAGGAGTCAAGTCCTGCAATACCCTACTCCCTAAAATCTATCTATATGCTTGGAGGCCAGAGAGCGCCTTCCAACAGCCCAATGAACCTGGCATGAGGAAACCCGTTTCCGCAGGGTTATTTTTCCAACTCACTCCCTTATACCCCATGACCAGGAGGCATCCCCAGTAGCTCTCAAAGCAATCCGGAAATGCAGACAGTGGAGTCCTGTCTTCAGATTCATTTTCTCTATTTCCAATTTCTTTTGTGCCCTGGCAATGATTCACCGTGAAAGGAATCAATCTACTCAAAAAATCAAAAGGGCTGATCTTTCCGATTGTACACTGGGCGAGCATTAGGTTTCCACCTGCTTCTCTGCTGTGGCCAGGACGTTTCAGTGGCGTCAAAAGCATCCCTACTTTCCTTCTCAAACTCCTGACGTCACGGGCAGACGCTGCCCGATCCGTCCCAGACTGCTGTGATGCAGCAGGGCAGGGGCTGTGGCTTGTGAGGCCGGAGACCTGGTCCCGCTCTGTCACTAACTGGGTCTTTGACTCAGGTGAGGGGCAGTTTGGCCCTCAGGGAACAATGGCAGTGTCTGGAGATGCTTCTGGTTGTCATGACTGGCACGATGTTCCTCCCCCATCTGGTAGGTGGGGGCCAGGGGTGCCGCTAAGCCTACAAAATGCAGAGACCCTCCCCTGTCTTGTCTTGCCAAAGGCTTATCTGGATCCAAATATCAGCGATGCCCAGGTTGACAAAGTCCCTAGAGGAGGCCCTCCTGCTTGCTGGCCCAGAGTTTCTCCTGTGAGCTTGGAGGGGGAGAAGCTACACTGGTGACACCCAAGGTCCCCCAAAGCTTCTGATTTAATTGTGTCTCTGGGTTGGGGGTGACTCAGAAGGTTCTGCCTCACTGACTTCCTGCCCCTGTGACATCAGCACCCCGTTATAGCACCGCTGACACCAGGGCACCCACGTGATGCGACCTTCAGCTGGGGACACCCGCAGGAGGCTCTTTGTGGTGATGGTCACCAGGAAATGCCACCCGGGAAGGCAGGCAGACACTCTGAGCTCCCCCAAACTCTTCTTTTGTTTGTTTGTTTGCTCATCTCCTCCTTAAATAGGGCACTATGGCTCACTGGATCTTCTCAGCAGGCTATCACTTGGACACTGAGTCCAGCAACTTGCCCAAACTCTCCAGAGTGTTCCAGCTTCGTTGGGTTTCTTAAGATGAGTCTGAGCCAGCAAAGAGATCCTGGCAGTTGGTATTTGATTTCAGAGTCTCTGTCCCCTCTGACTTCTCATTTTGTCCACCAAAGGGTTTCATCAGACCCCTACCTGGGCTGACACCCACCCCGCTCTGTCCCTCATCTTCTCCTTTGTTCTTCCTTACCTGCGTTTGAGTCAGATGCCTGGTGGGGCTTGTGTCCTGACTCCACTATTTCTTACTTGGGATGTGGTGGCCACGGAGGCACCCTGCCCTGGGCTCCTTTCCAGAAAACCTGCAATGGGCAGGGCAGTAAGCAGACAGTCTTTGGTGGCTGCGCCTGCAGGCATGTCCTGCCCCGACTGTTCCCAGCCAGTGTCAGTTCAGCGGGGCGGTGGAGCTGGATCACTGCTGCCTGAGTGACCAGCACGCCTCTTACAGGCAGTCTGTGCTCTGAGGTCCCACCAGCCTCGGTGAGGCTTCTCAGGGTCTGCCTGCTGTCCCGGCTCCTCTCATCTTCCTCCCACCCCTCCTAGATGACCCGCATCTCAGTCTGAAGGCTGTCTCCCCCACTGCTCCCCATCCCCCTCATCCTTCCCTGCTTCTTCTTCGTTTTCAAAATTCTTTATTCATGTGGCTGCGCTGGGTCTTTGTTCTGCACGTGAGCGCTGGTTGTGGCTCTCAGGCTCTAGGGCACGGGCTTAGGAGTTGTGGCCTGTGAACTTATTTACCCCGAAGCATATGGGATCTTAGCTCCCTAACCAGGGATTGAACCCGTGTCCCATGCATTGTGAGGTGGATTCTTAACCCTGGATAGCCAGGGAGGTCCCCCGCATCTGCTTCTTTCTGAACTGGCAGATCTGAGCAAGTCAGTGAACATGCCTGAGTCTCAGTTTCCTTGCCAATAAAACAGAGAGATGTTATCAGATCTGCAGTAACTCACAAGGTTATTGTAAGGAATAAATGGCAAAATACAGGTATGACTTTGTACACCATGTAGCGGTGCAAATACTGGGTTGGTGCAAATATGTGCTCACTTGCTAAGTTGGGTCCGACTCTTTGTGACCCCGTGGATTGTAGTCCATCAGGCTCCTCCATCCATGGGAATTTCCAGGCAAGAATACTGGAGTGGGTTGCCATTTCTTCCTCCAAGGGATCATCCCAACGAAGGAATTGAACCCACATCTCTTGCGTCTCCTACATTGGCAGGTGGAGTGCCACCTGGGAAGTCCTGGTACAAATATAATGCCCCCATTGTTCCACCAAAACTTGCTGGTCTTATGTCTCATTTCCTTAGAGTCTCTTGCAGGTCAGGCTCAGGTAAACAAGGTTGCTATTGATGTTTCAATTGGAGCTATTCTTTGTCAGGTGAGATCGCATCCTATCTACTATCAAAGTCCATCTGCGAAGAGTCAGCAGTTTTCTCCCGCCTCCATGGTTGCGACCACCAACAATGACCTTGTATCATTTCCGCATGCCTGCTATGGGGACCACCTGGTCCTTGGGTGAGAACCACTGTGCCAAACTGAGTCCAGCTGAGATGTTAGTGGGTCCTTCTTCCTCCCAGAGCATTTACACTTCACCTTAGTCCTTTAAGGATGAGTGCCTGAAGTCTCTCATTTTTTTTCCTGTAACATCTACATATATTTTTGTAGGCTGCCTGACTCCTCTACTGAATGAGATGGCAAAAGAAGAAAACTAGTGAAATAGTAAATCCATCTTCTGATGCTGTTCTGATGTGCAAGTCATCCCCATATGAAGTTGCCTTCTTCCTCAGCCAGAGTTCCTACCCCAGCCACCGGCAGCAGCTACGGCTGGTAGTGAAGTTCGTGTCCAGAGTTTTTTTTTTACTGCCCACTTGGAAAGGCTTTCAAGTGATTACCTTCTCTGGCGCCTTTTTTTTTTAAGTATTTATTTATTTATTTGTGTGGACTTTTGGTTGTAGCATGTGGGATCTCATTTCCTGACTGGGGATGGAACCTGGGGCCCCTGCATTGGGAGAGCAGAGTCTTAGCCTCTGGACCAGCAGGGAAGCCCACTTTCTCAGCAGCTTATCCTTTGCTTTTGATCTGTGGCATCTCTTAGTAGCTATGTAGCCAGGGGCAAACCACAGCCTCCTTCAGCTCCTTAACGATAAAGTGAAAACCTTAAAAAGAGGATAACATCCTCCATCTTGGGCTGTTATCTTAGGATAATAGCTGAGAAGCTATGCCTAAGGTGGAATCTTATTTGCAGAAAGGGCCACCGTATTCCCCTGCCCTCATCCTTGTTCTCTGACTTTTCATTCCTTCAGTCCCTGGGTTGGGAAGATCTGCTGGAAAAGGGACTGGCTACCCACTCCAGTATTTCTACCTGGAGAATTCCATGGACAAAGGAGCCTGGCAGGCTAGATTCTGTGGGGTCACAAAGAGTCGGACACAACTGAACGACTGAGACTTTCACCCTTACTGAGTGGAGCCCGTTTCTTGACCCCTTGTATGTGGTCTTAATGACTTGCCTTGATCAACAGAATTAAGCAGAAATGAGGAAACCGTTTCTGAGCCTAGGTCTCAAGAGACTTTGTACACTGCCATGTGCTCTGTCGGATTCCTGCCTGTGCAGGGTGGGTGCTCCCAGGCCGGCCTGCCCGAGGATGAGAGATCACAGAGAGCAGAGACTAGCTCTCCCAGCGGAGACCAGCTCAGACCCGCCAGCCCCGAGCCAAGCTGGACTCTTGACTTCTGTGGACCAACAGTGTTGCCCACCACATCAGTAAACAATAAGTGCTGCTGGAATCCAGCCCTCAGCCACTGAAGCTGCCCTGATGATGCACCCTGAGGGATTCAGGATGGAAAAAAAAAAAAAAAGACAGGAACTGGCTCTAGATAGCTAAGGAGCATATCAAATGAATGGTTACAATGAGTCCGGACTATTGCATCTTGCTGAACACAGCAGGGGCTTCCCTTGTGGCTCAGTTGGTAAAGAATCTGCTGCTAATGCAGGAGACCTGGCTTGGATTCCAGGGTCAGGAATATCCCCGAGGGAAGGGAATGGCCACACTCTTCAGTATTCTTGCCTGAGCGGTTAACACACAGACACATACATAGAGAGGTGCTATTTTTCTTAGTTAACGTAAACTTTTTGTTACTGGAAGGGAGAACCCTTCCAGGGCCCAAGAGTGAGCTCCTGTCTAACACTTGGAAATGGATTGTCCCAGGAGATACACGTGCAGACAAAGCAAGAGACGTTACTGGGAAGGGGCACCGGGGTGGAGAGCACCCGGGTAAGGGAGCCCAGGAGAACTGCTCTGCCACGTGGCTCGCAGTCTCCCGTTTCATGGTAACGAGGTTAGCTTTCCGGGTCCTCTCTGCCCAGTCATCCTGCTTGTGCCCATATTTGCTCTGACTCAGGGTCCTTCCCAGTGGTATGTGTATCTCTCAGCCAAGATGGGTTCCAGCGTGAGGGTTTCTGGGAGGTTGACAGGACATATTATGGGCTGGAGTCTCCTGCTGCATTTTGGCCCCTTCTGAATTCTCCCAGTTGGCTTTCAGTGGCACACACATTTCTTATCGGGACTTCCTGTTGTGAGACAACTCTGACAAGCAGTTATTATCGTGCCTGGCCAAGGTGGGTGGTTTTGGTCAATGGCTCCCTAGCATTTTGATGTCCTGACTACCTGGTTTTTGTTGCAAAAGCTCCTATATATCTTGGCTCCTCCCTCACCTCTTTGGAGAAGTCCCTCAGAGCTTTTTGAGAGGTTGTGCTCTAGGCTTAAATGCTTAGAAAGTTCGCAGGATAAAGCATAATTCTCGCCTTTTAGGTTGTGCGTTTTTTTTCAGTCATCACTAACAGATGCACAAGTGAGTCCAGCTGAGACCAGAAGGCCCACCAGTCAAGCTGCCCACCCATGGAATCCCAAGTAAAAGAAACGGTCACTATTCGATTCCACTCCATTTGGGGATGTTTGTTATGCAGCAGATTCTAACAGATGCACTTTGGATACAAGAGAAGGAAGGTGAGTGGCTTTGAGGCCAGTCATCCCTGGAGTGGGCAGCTTCAGGGCAGCTCTTGAGGAAGCACAGAGAAATCAGATTCCAGAGCAGATTCCTCTGCCTCCTCAGGGCAGGACAAGGAGTGCTGAGCATGGGGTATCATATGTCAGGGACCAAAAATTGCATGCAAGCAGAAAAAAAAAAAAAAAAAAAAAGCCTGGGTCTAAGATTGTTATTTATAGCAAAAAAATTAAACAGGGAAGCTCTGTCAGTTTTCTGAATTACTGACAGTTGCAGAAATGTTAATACAAATCTTTATAAGACTGGCCAGATGTTCAATATTAAACAAGCATCTGTTTTGTATAAAAGACTTTTTATGCCCTCGCCACTGTCTCTTTCTCTCTCTCGCCTTCTCACCCGCACCCCCTTGATCCCACGATATATCAGGGCAGTAGTTGAGGGTAATTGCCTCAGCTCTAGTTTTATTTCGTTTCTGAATGCCAGTGTCCACGGTGTCAAAAATACACCCCAAAAAATAACCCTGGGAAAGGTTAATAATGGCCTTTCTGGTGTCATATTCTGCACTTTATGTGTTGTGGTAATTATTATCATTAGGGCTGTAAGAATGTCTGGTTATCTTTCTTAATCACATACTATAGAGGAGTGCTTCTGAACACATATCTATTATTTAATCAAAATTTCACAGTTATTGGCATTTGTGCTCCACCAGGGCTGTGTTTATTTTCTGTTTGCGAGGGGGAGTGCTGCCTCCAAGAAGAGAGGGGGCCCCGCGTCCATACCCACTTTCATCACTGTCATAGCATGTGACCCTCGGTGCTATTAATATCAGAGACACCAAGCACATGTTATTCTTCCCTGCTTCCCTTTTTGGGTCGCATTCTAGGAAAAGCACTTTTATTAACAAAAAAAGAGGGGAAAGGCATGGCATTGATGAACCATGCTGCCTGGCAGAGGAGAGTTGGGGCTGAAACCTTTAGGGATGTGCAGCTTCCAGGGACGGGGGTGGAAAGCAGGTCCGTGGGACAACTACGCATGTCCTGTGTCGGCCACGTGGGGGCATGCCCACCCACTGCTCTGGAGGGAACTTCCCCTCAGAGGAAGGGGACTAACACTCAAGAGGCATCACTGTCCCATTTTATAGCTAGGCAAGTCGAGGCTCAGAGAGAATCGCTTGCTCAGTCACCTAGGCAGCGGGCTGCAATGTGAGGCTGACTGCTTGCTTGATTCTGCTGTCTGTGTTTCCATCACAAAGCCATGCATGGCCCTCCCCAACCAGCACTGGCCAAACACTGGCCACCAGCCTTGTGTGGCTACAGAGCACTTGAAATGTGGCTAGTCCAATCTGAGATGCTTTGTGAAGTGTAAAATGCACATGGCATCTGAGACACAATATTAAAAAAAAAATGTGAACTATCACATTAGTGTTTTTTAATATTGATTTCAAGTAGAAATGATAATCTTTTGGATATAATAGGTTTAATACAATAGATGATTGAAACTGATTTCACTGTTTTTTTTTTCTTTTTAAAATGTCACTACCAGGGTTTCCCTGGTGACTCAGGGGTAAAGAGTCCGCCTGCCAACGCAGGAGACACAGGTTCGGTCCCTGATTCGGGAAGATCCCACATGCCGTGGAGCAACTAGCCTGTGCGTGACAGCTATTGAGCCTGTGCTCTAGAGCCCGGGACCCACAGCTACTGAGCTCATGCATGCTAGAGCCCGAGCTTCCCGACAGAAGCCAGCACAATGAGAAGCCCTCACACCACAACGCAACAGTGGCCCCCACTCGCCGCAGCTAGAGTAAAGCTTGCGCAGCGGTGAAGACCCAGCACAGCCAGACATAAGCAAAACACATAAAATTATAAAAAAGTGAAACGTCACCATCCAAAACTACCTCTGTGGCTTGTATTTGTGGTTCACGTTACGTTTGATTGGGCGGCGCTGCCCCAAGATGTGAGTTTGTGTATTTCCTCCATTCTGAGTGTCACAGCTTGCTGGGGGGGCGGAGAGGGCTTCTAGTGAGTGGAGGCCAGGAAAGCTGCTCAGAACCCTACATGCACAGGACGGCCTCCACCACAAATCCAGCCCAGAATGTTAGTAACGCTGAGGCTGAGAAACCCTGGTTTAGAATCATACCGTGTATATTTCGTTTTCCTCTTGGGGTCCCGCAAGGATGTCGCTCATGTTCTAAAAGAGGAGTAGCACCACGAATGTGACAGCGTTAGTCATTTCTTCCTCTGTTTCACTCAGGACACCCTGCTTCCTCATCTTTACTCCCAAGGAAATTAAAACTCACGTGCACGCATGCTTACTCGCTTCAGTCGTGTCCAATTCTTTGCAACCCCATGGACTATTGCCCGTCAGGCTCCTCTGTCCATAGGATCCTCCAGGCAAGAATACTAGAGTGGGTTGCCAAGCCCTCCTCCAGGGATCTTCCCCACCCAGGGACTGAACCAGCGTCTCTTGCATTGCAGGTGGATGCTTTACTGCTGAGCCACCGAGAAAGCCCCTAAACTCACAACTGCCCACAATTGTCACATATTCCTGCTGCACAGCTGACATTTTTGGAAACTGTGCAATATCTGTGCCATATCTCCTTGATGGCCTTTTCCAGGTAGCAAAGTCCCTCTTCCCACAAGAAGACAAAGAGCTTCTAGGAGAGGATGGAGTGCTGTTGGATTTGGGAGGTCCTGGATGGAGGATGGGATTAACAAGGGGCCCACCCTGTGTGGGATACAGGCTCCCAGTCGCTGGGCAAAGTCCAGGGAGGAGAGCCTCAGACCTGGCCTGGACTCCAGCTGGGAGAAGAGGTCCAGAGGGAATGACCTGGGCCCCAGAGTGGAGACCTGCCACCAAGAAAACGGTCCGGGTGTGCAGCAGATGAGGAAGACCATTCTGCCATAAGGGCAGGCTCTCCAGGCCACTCCAGGGCCTGTGGAGTCTCTGGGTGCCAACGAGGTACGATGCTCCTGGATGACTTTGATGTGGTCGGGGCAAACCCACAGGGACTTGAAAAGTGGGGTCCTCAGCTGGAAATATGGAGAGGGGAGACACACCTCTGAGCAGAGGGGGCAGTGCTCAGACGGGGATGGAAACCTACCTTCAGCCACAAGCAGAGCATGAATGGGCTTCAGCTTAGGGTCTCCAGGCAGCCCAGGAGGGTGTGGCCAGGGAAATACATTTGTAGTGATTGTGTAACTGGTGTGAAGCTCAGGCTATTGGCTCAGGTGTATGAGAAATGCCCCTCTCATTTCTCATAATTCAGCCAAGGCAAAAAAAAACCAGATGTTGTTATTTAGTTGCTAAGTGGTGTCTGACTCTTTGAGACCCCATGGACTGCAGCACACCAGACTCCTCTGCCCTTTACTATCTTCTGGAGTTTTCTCAGATTCTTTTCCACTGAGTCAGTGATGCCATCCGACCGTCTCATCCTCTGCTGTCCCCTTCTACTTTTGTCTTCAATCTTTCCCAACATCAGGGTCTTTTCCAATGAGTTGGCTCTTTGCATCAGGTGGCCAAAGTATTGGAGCTTCAGCATCAGTCCTTCCAATGAATATTCAGGACTGATTTCCTTTAGAATGGACTCCTTGTTTGATCTCCTTGCAGCCCAACGGCTCTCATGAGTCTTCTCCAACACCACAGTTCAGAGGCATCAATTCTTCAGTGTTCAACATTCTTTATGGTCCAACTCTTACATTTATACATGACTACTAGGAAAACTATAAGAAAAAATAAATCTGACTTTATAATTTTCAGTTTTGTTTTTACAGACAAATGCCAGTCACAGCTTTTAGCAGTGACATGAAATGTTGGTTCTTGGTTTCAAAAAGTTCATTCCTCTTGGCCCCTTGTTCCCCCTCAGGTGAGGAGATATCAGATTGCCAGGTGATGAGACCTCCCTCTCCCAGCCTTCACAAGTTCCTTTCCTCCTCATGTCTCTGGAGCTGTGTGATCCCAGGGCTCTTTATTCCCTGACTTGGCACTTTGGAGATGATCTTATTATAGCAGAGCCTGAGCTGGTCCGGGCCAAGGCCATGGAAAGGGTGAGTCCAGGCCCCACTGGTGAGAAGTGTTCCATCCTGGGTGGAACTCCAATGCCATGCTGTGTTCTATGTCACACCGGAAATAACTCCTCTGGATAAGAATGCTCAGCCATTACAGCTTAATCATATCACACCCAATATTATGTGGTCTACGATTATAGTCTGGGGAAGTCAAAATACAACCCAGGATGGGGAATTGTTAAAGTGATTGAAACATGGAAATGAATCTGAGCGGAAAGGTCTAAATCTTACCTGGGTTAGCATTATTGTTATAATAAATAATCATAATAATCCCATACATTTTATAGCTTACAAAATCCTTCTTATACATTACTTCATTTGACTAGGCTAGGGGGAATAAATCTGCAGGCTTAATTTCTCTTGGAAATATCAATCTCTAGTCTATACTACACTTGGCTGCCTTTTTAATGGTCCCAAAGCATAGCTTCCCTCTTCACTCCCCAGCTCAAAAACTTTTCTGCGTCTAGAGAAGAAACTCCTTATCCTGGTATTTCAGATCCTCCAGGATCCTGCCAAAACCTCTCTTTTCAGCTTGTCTCTTGAAGATCTTCAGTCCCGCATCTAGCCTTCATACTTGGCCACAGCACTTCCTGCTTCTAGGGTGCACCACGCGGGTCCTCTATCCTTGGTATCCTCCATCCTATGGGTGTTCTTCTGCATTTCCTCACGCGCACATGGCCAGGCCCCAGCTCACAACTGCAGGGCCCAGCCACAGGCACCTTCCTGAGTCCTCTTGCAGACAGAGATCCCTTTTCTTCGTGGGCCCGGAGCACTTCCTCTGACCCTCTCTCAGGACGGTGAAGTGAAAGTCGCTCAGTCGTGTCCGACTCTTCGTGACCCTGTGGGCTATAACCCACGAGGCTCCTTTGGAGTGGGCAGCCTTTCCCTTCTCCAGGAGATCTTCACGACCCAGGGATCACACCCAAGTCTCCGCATTGCAGACAGATTCTTTACCATCTGAACCACCAGGGAAGCCCAACCTGCTCTGTAATAGGATAACAGCACACACAACTTATTTCCACCACTGAGCTGTAAGCAACTTGGGTGGGCAGGACGTCAACTGCACCCTCCTGCTTCTGCTATGCATCTGACCAAGCGTCTAGCCCAAGATCGGCCAAACCTTTTCTGTAAAGGGCCAAATCACCAATATTTGAGGCTTTCCAGATGGTATGATCTCTGTTGCAATGGTCAAGTCCCCCTTTGTGTTGCGAGAGCTGCCACAGCCAACGTGTCAACAAATGGGCATGGCTGCTTTACTGAAACTTTATTTACAAAAACAAGCCTCAAGCTGGTCCATGGCTATGATGTGCTGATGCCCTGGCTCAGCCAAATGACTAGCAAAGGTGATACAGAAATGATTGCTGATGAATGGGTGGGTGCATGAAAGAAAGAAAAAGATATGAGTGTTTGAGAATTGGGTCTACCCAAGCACACGGGGTCAGGCCAGAGCTCTGTTAGCACGTGTCCATTTGGGCCCCGGGATGTTCTCATACTTGAAGGGGCCCCTGAGAGGAGCTGGGTGTCCCCTGGGCTCGGAAGACGGTTGGAAGCAGAACCAGGGCCAGCCTCGCGGGCCAGTGATGGGCATGTTGGGAGGTTTGCTCTGGGTCTTCTGTCACCCCTCTGAGTAAGGAAGCTGGCATCTTAGGGTTTTCGCTTCTACAGAGTACATCCTGCTAGGGACAGCGTGGATGCCGTATTATCAGGCTGTTAGCTTCTTGTCTGTCTTAGTCAACCCGTCATCAAGACAGTGGTCTCAAAGGTCCCGAGAGAGAGCCAGGCAGGAGGTGGGTCCTGAGAGTGCCCAGCAGAATCTTTGTGCAAGAAAGGAGCCTGGAGCCAGTCTCCCTTAGGATGGTGCCTGATACCCATGAAAGCCCTTTGGTCCACGCAGGGTTTCCCTACATCTCATCTCACATGATGCTCCCCGCAGCTATTCAAGGTGAGCAGCGCTATTATTACTGTTCCCAGTTTCCATGCAAAGAAGACTTGGAGAACGGTAGGAGGATTTGCTCAAGGCCACAAAAGGGGGTGCTGTGTTCTCTTCTCCAGTGCAAGCAGAGCTGAAGCCAGAACCCAGGCAGCCCCCCTCCAACCTGGAGCTCCTCGGAGTTGAGAATTGCTGTCTCAAGGTGGGATAACTCCCATGCAAAAACTCCACCCACAAGTCCCACGTTCATCAGTACACTCACCTTTCCATAGGATGAGCAGAAACCCCCACCCTTTGGAATCTCACTGTGTGGAGAGAGCTGTCTTTCAAACAGGAAACCCTGCCACAGGTGTAGGTGAGGGTATAAACAGAGCCCCACCTCACAAAGAAAAATGAACTGCTGGCGACCCACCTGAGGAGGGGCGCAGAACAGAACTGGTGATCCATGTAGCCATGAAGATGTTTCAAAGCTGAAAGTGGACTATTTTCAGATCTTTCCCCGATAACCGAGGATGTGAATGATTACCTGAATGTCCCTCTCCTCCTTTCAGATGAAAATACAGGTAAGAAGAAAACAAAATGATGCTTCTGAAGAAGGAATCGAATTATAGGGACAGAGCAAAGATATGATCTCTCATCCATGTTTTTTTTTTTTTTTTGAATAAAAATGCTCCTTGGGGCATAAATACACTTCTATCTAATAACATCCTATCATGGCTTTCCATACGAGTAAAGAGCTCAAGGGTAAGTGACTCAGATGGTAGAGAATCTGCCTGCAGTGCAGCAGACTTGAGTTCGATCGTGGGGTTGTGAAGATCTCTTGGAGGAGGAAATGGCAACTCACTGTAGTATTCTTGCCTGGAGAATTGCATGGACAGAGGAGCCTGGCGGGCTGCAGTCCGTGGGGTCGCACAGAGTTGGACATGATCGAGCAACTAACACTTTCACTTTTCTCACATTTCTATCTAATAACACCCCGTTATTGCCTTCCATACAAGTGAAGAGCTGGAGATTAAGAAGTTGAACACAGAGTAAAAACTTGTTTTTTGCCTTTTGTCAAATGGGCAAGTTCAGGACCAAACCACTTAAGAACAGTGGGAAAAGAACTTGAAAGAGATCGATCCATTCAGTCTGTAAACAAAACTGTATACAACAAATGAAGGCTCCTTCTTGAAATCTTCTTCATTTTTCTATATTTTTTCCTTTTAATGGACAAGAGGAAAAATGATCAGATTAAGAAACAGAATAAAGAAGACCCAAGTGGGGCCAAGATGCTGCTTCCTTTCACTCTTCTGGGAGAGATGATAAAAACCTCCTCTTTAAGAGAAGGGAGCTCCTGGATTTTCTTCCTTTTGCCAAGACTTCTGCTCACCCCTGCATTACTCCTCTCACTTTTCACTTCTCAAGCCTCGCTTTTCTCCCTTTCTCCCCGTCTCCTCCTCTTCCTCCAAGGTTTAAAGCCCTGCCCCCCAACTCTCAACATTTAAAAAATCCTTAATGATGCAACCTGAAGTTGCCATGGCAACCGATTTCCTCTCGGAGGAGGTGGTAGAGAGGCCTGCGAATGCACTGCCATTGAAATCGCAAAATAATTTTCCTTTTCTTTTAAAATTAAGTAGGCTGTCTAAAGTGTTTCGCTGTGGTTTTCCCTGCCCCTAAAGAGCAAGTCTCCCGTGCACTGAAATATTCAGTTATTGCATCGCCCTGGTCTATGACTTCCCTCTTCACGGCTACACAGAGGGTCCCTCTGGAAAACAGCGAGAGCTTACTCTTCCTCTTTTGTCAGTGGGAGAAATAGTGTGAGAAACGCTTCTGAGGAAGTCCAGTGACATTGGATGGGTTTCTCCTCCTTCTCTTTTCGAATCACCTTTGGTTTCCCATTCTTAAAAACAACCAAGTTTCTTTCTCCATGAATCTTGTTTATTTATTGAATTGAAGTATAGCTGTATGATGCTTTGTTAGTTTCCGGTGTGCAGTGAAGTGTTTCGGTTACATATAAATACATAGGCAGATATACACGTGTGTGCATATGTATATTTGTTCTTTTTCAGATTCTTTTCCATTAAGGTTTTTTAAAATCAGATATTGAATATAGTTCCTTATGCTATACAGTAAGTCCTTCTTTATTTTATGTATAGTGGTGTGTACATTAGTCCCAAATTCCTAATTTATCCTTCTCCCTCCTTTCTTTCCCCGTTGGTAACCATAAGTTTGTTTTCCTTTTTAGAGAAAATATTTGTGTATTTATTTATTTAAGTAGTAAAATATTTTTTACTACTTAATTTTTTATTTTTGTTTGGCTATACCACGTCTTCGTGGTGGCATGTGAGATCTTCAGTATTCATTGTGACAGATGAGATCTTTAGTTGAAGCGTGTGCACTCTTAGCTGTGCCATGTGAGATCTGGTTCCCTGACTAGGGGTTGAACCCAGGCCCCTTGAATTAGGAGTCCAGAGTCTTAGCCACTGGGAAATCCCGTACATTTGTTTCCTATGTCTCTGAGTCTGTTTCTGCTTTATAAATGAGTTTATTTGCACCATTAATTTTTTAGATTTCACTGATAAACAGTATCGTATGTTTGTCTTTCTCTGTATCTGACTTAATTCACTTTGTCTGATCATCTCTGGGTCCATCCGTGTTGCGGCAAATGGCATCATTTCATTCTTTTTCGTGGCTGGGTAGTATTCCATTGTACACACGCACCATCTCTTCTTTATCCATTCACCTGTCATCTCTTTGAATCTTGAGGACAGCCTTGTAAATAGTGTGTCAGAGCACAGAGAGGCCTGAGGTTCTGCACTGGGGTCACCCCGTGTGACTCTGCGGAAGCTGTCCCTCCTACGAGCATGTGCCTTGGCTGTTTCCCAGCATGGGATGATTGCAAAGAGTCAGATATGGCTGAAGCGACTTGGCAGGCTCACAGGCACGCACAGCACGGGCTGAATCTCTGCTTCTGTTCCCTCATCACCTCCACCAAACCCAACTGGTCGACTTTCCTGCCTCAATGTAGGCTGCTCCCTGAACAAGCCTTGTGCAGGAGCATAAGGTGTCGGTCCCAGACAGAACTCATCAATTCATTCTCACGTTTTCTCAGGTCCCAGGAATGTGGTGAGCTGTTGCCATCTCCTCGGGGCAGAAGCCTGGGAGGCAGTTCTGAATCTTCTCCCTGCAGCTCCGCAGTCCTCAGGTTAAAAGGCTCTCGTGTCTCCATCTGGAGGGCTTCCGGCCGCGCCCACCAGAGCTCCACTGACCCCTGAAGCAGCCTCCCTACAAACCCCACTCCTCTGGGCCACAAAGCACCCTTGCTGATACAAACTCAGTGAGACAGGTGCCTGCCCACACACCGCCCTTGCCCCGGGAGTGCAAGTCCCTGCCTGTGATGGTGTCCTTCGGGCTTGCGGAGCCTTTGGAGGTGACGACACGACTGGAGGAGGCTCTAAGCCAAAAGCAGGAAGGGTTGGGGTCCTGGAGGAGGGGGAACTGGGTGGGTTTCTCTGCAGCATCGCCTGTCTCATCAGGACAGAGGCAGGATGGGAGCCAGAGCCTCTTAAGTCCCACACATTTTCTGGAGGGAGAGGACTGGTTCCAAGAGCAGGGGACCCCAATCTCTGTCCTTCAGACCAGTAGGATGCAACCCACAAGCCATGACACTGTGCCTGTCTCTTGATACTGGAGTGGCGCGGGTGTTGATCCAATTCCCATTTGCTGGCGCACCTGCTCTCAGCTGGCCCTGTGCCAGGTCCTGGGATGAAGAAGCAAGTAAGGTTCCATCCCTGATTCCCAGCCTAGGGGAGGAGCTGGCACTGGAAGGGAGCCCTGGAGACCCGGGAGAGCTGGGGAGCCAGACAGGGCCCCATAGTTCCCTGGGAGCCGCAGGGAGGACCGCAAGGACCTCAGGATCAGGCAAGGACCGCAACCTCTGTAGCCACTGGTTTGGCATCTGAAATGGGGTGGACTGCACCCTTCCATGGCTAAGCTGGGAGCTCCCCAGCCCTGAGGGCTTCCTGGCACCCTGCCCGGTCACCATAGCCTTGGTCAGACTGCACAATTGCACAGAGTCTCAGCTTCCCTGTCTGCAAAGTGGGAAGAGTCAGGACCCCCTCCTCCCAACCAGAGTGGAAGTCCGAGGAGACGAGGAGAGGAGGATGCTCAGGCAGGAGTGAGAGGCTCTGGGAGCCCTGGAGAGTGGGGAGCTCATCAGGAGAGGTGTCCTAGGGGAGGGGTGAGAAATAGCAGGAATGTGTGTATGTGTGTGTGTGTGTGTGTGTGTGGTGTGCATGCTGTTACTGTGATGTGTTTGTGTGTCTGTGTATGTTTGTGTGTGTCTGTGATATGTGGGTATGTGATGGATGTGTATGTGTGTATTGCCTCTGTGGTGTGTGTGTGTATGTTATGAGGTGTGTGTATGTGTGACAGGTGTGTGTGTCTATGGGTGTGGTGTGTGTATCTCTGTTTCCATCTGTGTGTGTGTATTGTCTCAGGTACATATGTGTGTATGTTATAGGATGTGTGTATATGTGTGTGTGGTGTGTGTATCTTTGTGTTTCTATCTGTGTGTGTGGTTTGTGTCTGTGTGCATGTGTGTGGTGTGTACCTCTCTGGGGATGTGTGCATGTGTGATGTCTTCACAGGTACACGTTGGTGACAGAGCAGGCTGGAGAAGCTGATGAGGGTCGTGTCACTGAGGATGGCCACACCGGTCTTGTTAAATGGTTTTGGCTTTGTCCTGAGGGGCCCTAGGAGCCGTGGGCAGGTTGACAGGGGGGACGTGATGTGTGGTCAGCCCCTCAGGCAGGCAGGAGGGTGGGGGAGACATCGGAGGGGGAAAGGACTATCAGGAGGTCCAGTAGGTGGAGGCAGGCCGGAGACCAACAGTGGAGACAGGGAGGCGTCTGGATCATTCCTAACACCTTCTGAGGCTCTTGCACGCAGGCACGTGCTGGGCGCTGGTCATCGGGACACAAACAAGCCTCGTCTCTGCCCCGCAGTGGCTCACAGGTGTGCAACCCACCTCTGCTCCCCACTCCAGGCATTTGGGAGGTTCTAGAATGCTTCTCACATCACTGGGATTTGAGACAAGATCGTGCGGCCAAGTGGACAGTTTCCTTTCTGATGTCCAGACCTATAATTTTCAGCCTTGGAAGAGCTGTCACTTAGCACCCAGAGCCAGTAGTTCTTGACACCTAGTGGGCACTCTATAAATACAGGGAGAATGAATGAATGAATGATTCCCGGCTGCCTTCTCCTTTTTGTTCAAGGAGCTGATAAGTCCACTGTGGGTGTTCCTGACTGCTTGTAGTAGGAAGTGTCCCAGGTTAGGACCCCGGCCTTGCTCTGCAGATACAAGTCTGTGCACCCTTAGAGGATGAAGCCTTCAGGCCTCAGGTTCCTTCCATGCTCTGTCACCCTACCCCCACCACCGAGCTTAAGTGAGGATGGGATGGGAGGCGGCTTTGCAGGTGATAAAGCATGAAGGACCTGTGGCTCACTCATCAGGGAGAGGCTGGGGTGATGGGAAGACAAGACAGAATCCATGGGAGTGCCAAGCGAGACCACATTCCACAACAAGAGCAGGGTTCTCAGGCACTTTCCACTTAGTCTTACCCAGGAGGGACCAGGTAACTTTGTGAGCATAAGTGCCTTAGGGATTGGAGAATTCAATTAAATCCTGATACGCTTCACACTCACCATCCAGTTTCTGCACACCCAATCCAATACCCCTGAACTATCTCAAGTCTGCCCAGCTCCGGCTCCCTTCTCTTTGCATTGTCCCCACTATCGCCTGAGATAAATGGAGGTCCCCAAGGAAAATTCTTTCCTTTGAGCCTCAGCAGACCTCCTAAGAAAGGTGATTTATCTGGCATCATCGGAGGTTAAAGAATGGCTCAAAGCCTTAAATGGAAACAGAAAGAGTATCTATTTACTTGGAGAGCTTCCTCTTCTACTCCTTCACAGGAGGCATCAATAGCATGGACGGAACAAAGCCTGCGACGCGCCGGGCAGAGTAGCCCCAAAGCAGAAGGCAGGGTGATTCACTGGGAGTCAAGGTCTCCCTGCGATTGTGCGGGAACACTCGGTAATGATGATAAAGCACTCAGAAAGTAATGATGTACTTAAATGGACATGTGAAGTGCTTTTAATTTTTTTTTTTTTTTGACAAAGACGAAACTGAAGTGGGCAGCTTCAGTGAAACATACACCTCTTTCCCTAACTTATGCTGAGTGGTTGATCGAGGAACGTGAGCGCCCTCACCAAAGGCATTATCACCAACAAAAGATTCTTTTCAGAGGCTGGAAAGCAGACCTTGGCCTCTATTGCCTTCTCTTGCCTGTGAAAGCATTTCTGTTAATGTGTGGCTTCGGAAGAGGGGGACTCCGCCAGTGTCTGCAGGATATTAACGTTTGGCGCAAAACTTGTCTATGGAGGGGGTGACGTACAGTTGGTGGTGGGATGAGGGAAGCATACTGGATCCTTTTCAGGAGAGAAGGAGTCTAGTTCCGGGTGTAAGTTATCAGATGGGACCCTAAGGAGACCCACGGGGTGGAACATGTATTGATTAGCTGTTGCTAGAAGGTGCTGTGTAACAAACCACTCCCAAACTCAGTGATTTTAAACATCACTTATTTTTACAAATCTTAGGCTCAGTTGGGCAGCTGTGCTTCACTGTGGGTCTGGTCTTGCTCAGCGGGGTGTTCTGCTCCGTATGTGTTGACTCTGGGACTTTGACAGAATGAGCAGCTGCTACCCCAGGGGAGGGATTCTTGTGGCAGTGGCAGAACCACAAGACGATATGGTCTCCTAAGGCATAGGTTTGAAAGCAGCTAACTCCCGTGCATGCCACTGGCCAGAGAAACTTACACAGTCAACCTCAGAGTCAGCGGGTGGAGGGAGCAGTCTGTTAGTGATGAGACCGTGGCAAGGGTATGAATAGGGAGGAATGGAGAGCTGGGGCCAGTCATTTGATTCCCACGTGAAATAGCATCTGTTGAGCATCTCCCACGTGCCATTTACTTAGGCTTGTGCACTGTATGCATTTTCCCATGTTTCTTCCCAGATTTTCTGGAAAACAGGAATGATGACCCCTACTTTAAAGATGAGGTTTGACAAGGTAAAGTAACCTGAAGACCCTTACACAGCAGAATGAGATTAAAAGCTAGCTAGGTCTTCCCAACTTCAAAAGCAGTCTTTTCCACCCCCCAGCTTATCCACTCATCCATCAGTTGATGAAACATCCAACCATTCATCCATCCAGACATCCATCATTCATCAACAAAGCATCTGTCCATCCATCCATTCATTCAAAATTCCATTCACATAGACATCCTTTCAATCAGTATTTCTTGAGCACTGGTCATAAGAAAGATGATGAGCATGAGGGTAAGTGGATAAAGTGAAAGAGTAAAAAGGCAGTCACGTTTTAAAAGCACCTACTACGTGCAGAGCACTTTAGATATGACATTTAGCCTAATTCTCACAACAGCCTGAAGATTATGTGTGGCTTAGCAACGGGGAAAACAAGGCTCAGAAAGGTTTGTCCTTTGCTCAAGATCATTCAGCTGGTAAAGGCAGAAAGTGAGAGTAGAAAGTGTTAGTCACTCAGTCGTGTCCAACTCTGCGATCCCATGGACTGAAGCCTGCCAGGCTTCTCTGTCCATGGGATTCTCCAGGCAAGAATACTGGAGTGAGTGGCTATGCCTTTCTCCAGGGGATCTTCCTGACCCAGGGATCAAACATGGGTCTCCCACACCGCGGGAAGATTCTTTACCACCTGAGCTACCAGGGAAGCCAAAGCCAGAACACAAATCCAGCCCTTCTGAAGCTCAAAGCCCTCTTGTTCCCAGGTACCATGCCACCTGCCCTCCTTAGGCTCGTTGCAGCAGAAGGGCACAGAAAGCTATCATTCTTGAGCATTTCATGTATGAAACTTACATCATGTCTCCTCCATCCATGACTCTTGCCCAAGCAAGCCTAAACTGATCACTACAGAGCTGGAATTTGCTCCATGGCACAGACCTCTGATGGCTCTCCTGACTGTGCCAGGAGAGCCAGAACAGATGGCTTCTCGTGGTGCCATGCTGATGAAGCCCCATTGGGAGGAATCCTGTGAGAGCATCACCTGTGCTCTGCACGCCCTCCTCAGACTCCTGAATGCTGATAAGAGGCTCATCATTGCTTCTGGCTGGCTGCAGGGTCTTTCGAGCCTCTGATGATAGCCTGCTGGGGACTGAGGTCATGGAGCCAGAAGAAGTTAGAGTTAAAAAGCACTTGAGGGGATTATCTTGTCCTAAGGGGGAGACTGAGACAGGAGAGTGTAGCAGGAGCTTCTGGGGCTCCCCCTCCACCACCTGAACCCTCTGGGATCGCTTGACCATCTCACACCCACTGCTTCCACTCCCAAGAGCCTGCTGTGGGCCTTTGGCTGAAGGACTGCCATTGGGTACCTGAAGATCACTTAGCTCACGTACACAAAGGGCCGAAGGTACCAGGAATTGATGTAAGAGTACCACCACACTTGGCCCCTGAGTGGATAACTCTGAGACATGTCCCCTGCTCAGAGGTTGCCCCAAAGTTGCCGTCCAGGAGACTTTGCTGGGTACCACTCCCCTGATGGCTCTCTTTCTGACTGGCCCTACTTCCTTGCTCCCTTACACATTTCTACTGGGAACACCTCCTAAGGGATTATTTCACAGGCATCCACATTGCGGGGGCTGCTTCTGAGGAGCCTTTTCCAAGTCACAGAGGTGAAATGGTCTAAAGGAGGAAAAAAAACTACTGATCTTGCACCAAGTAGAGTCAATTCAGTTTTATTCACAGCTGAGTTGACCATCTCTGAGTCCAGATGACCCAAAGCCATTGGTGTGACTGGGCTTTAATCAGATGGACCAGGTCATCAGTCTGATCAGCTCAGCAAACATATTGAGCATCAGCCGTGTGCCAGGCATACCACGGTCCGAGGGCAGAGAGCAGAACATGGCTAGTGAACAAATAAACTCATTTCATGTGGTCAAGGGTGATGATAGAGGGTGTGTGCAGAGGACACAGAGGGACACTGGGCCTGTAGTGGGTGTGGGATGGGCAGGTAAGGACCTTCCTGTAGGAGGGGAGTACAACTGGGGAGGTGGATGAGTCTGGCTCAGGGAGGCCTTCCCGGGCAGAGGGAACAGTGTGAACCAAGGCATGGAGCCACCAAGCAGCACAGAGTGGCTCAGAGCTGCTGAATGGCAAGTTCAGGACAGGGAGGGCTGGGAAGTATGACTGGAGGAGTCAGCATGGGCAGCTTAAAGCTTCCTTGTAGGCCACTGGAAGGAGTCCAGCTGTTGCTCTGGGGAGCCCATGCAGAGTTCCGGCAGGATGATGGCTGGAGGCCATTGCCATGGTGATGAGAACCTGACACAAGGAGATGCTGGGATGGAGGTGGCTCCTGTCTTGTACTTCAGGCTCCAGTCCCATCAAAGACCTCAGATCCCCTCCGTCCTGCCTACCTTTCTCACGATGCTGTGTCTTTGGTCCTTCTGGCTCCTCCTCCTAAACTCCCTCACCCTGCTTGACCACTCAGTTCTGCCTCACTCGCCCCTGCCTCACTCACCCTTCAAACCCCAGCTCAAGCTCCACCTCCTATGATAGGCTTTCTCTAACTTCCCACAATCAGATGAGTAATGACATCATCCTCAGTGTCCCAGGGACACTCCCTGGGATGTTCCCACTGGTCTAAGAGCCCCTTGAGAGTTGGGGCAATATTTCCATTTCCTGTCCTCTGTGCCCAGCACCACACTTCTTGATCCACAGATGTGATCCAAAACACTGGGTAAAGAAGAGATGAAAATGACTTCTTGTTAAGGGTTGACTTGGAGACAGGGACCCTACCACTTGTCTGTGACGCTGGTGGCTGGCAGAGCCTGGTATGGAGTAGGGAACGATGAAACAGGGATTGATTGCCCATCACAGAGTGGGCTGATTAAAGGAGCGTGGTCTCAGGTTTTCTTAGTGAAATTGCATGATGCCCCTACCAATATAGCTTCTAGTGTAGATGAGCTCAGAGTTGTCAGGGGTCCAACACCAGCATATTCATCGCTTATACCACAGTCTAATGCAGGTGTTCCTGACCGGGCAACCTGTCCTCTGGCCACTGGGGCCCTTCCATCTGTGTTTCTTCATCCTCAGAATGCTCTCTCGGTTCAGCCAATGGATAATGAAAAAGCTTGCAGGAGCTCATGGGAGGGGAGCACAGGTTGGGCCCAAGAACTGGACTCTTTGCTTTGCTTACAATCCTTTCAGTCAGAGCTCAGTCATTCAGCCACTCAGAACTGGGAAGCAGGAACATCTGGTCTACCTGCCTTGCCCGGAAGAAAAAGAAAGGCGTTTTGATGAACACACAGCAGTGTCTACAACAGGCAAGTAACTTCACCTCTCTGAGTTAGTCTCTGCTATAAATGGGGAGTAATCATACCCACTTCCTCTGTCATTGTGAGGGTTCATTGTGCTAAGACATAGAACGTGCTTTCCGCAGGAACTTGCAGCTTGGGAAATGTTAGCTTGATCTCCATTTTTCTTTTTAAAAAAATAACTTTGTTTTTAAAATTATTTCTGGCTGTGCTGGTGCTTTGCTGCTGCCAAGGCTTGTCTCTAGTTGCAGGGCATGGGCTTCTCACGCTGTGGCTGCTCTTTGTGCAGAGCATGGACTCCAGGGCACTCGGGGTTCAGTAGTTGCGGCTCCAGGGCCCTAGAGCATAGGATTAGTAGTCGTGGCTCACAGGCCTCATTGCTCTGGGGCATGTGGGATCTTCCTGGATCAGGGATTGAACCTGTGTCTCCTGCACTGGCAGGCAGATTTTTTTTTTTTTTTTTTTTTTACCACTGAGCTACCAGGGAAGCCCTCACCATCCTTCTTAGACTGCTGTTATCAAGCCTGGGCTCAGCATCATCACGTGGGAATCAAAAGCATCATTGTCTTTAGCAGCATCTCAGAGAATCTCCCCTCTCTAGACCAGGAAGAAACCCCGCAGACCCCCTTTCCAGAGGCTGTCTGAGACCAAGCTCTCTCATCTTCCCCAGGCTAGATGCAGAAACAGCGTACACCAAGGGGCTCTGAGAGCTCGCATTAACCTCTGGCCTTGGACCAGGCTGTGTGTTCTTGGCCTGCAGGTGTCTCCTAGTCATAGCCTGTCCTCTGTACCCTGGCCAGTGTTGTCATTGTCATTCAAAATACCCTGAAAAATAAACTTTATTGAATCCATTTCCAACCTGAATGGAAACACACAAGTCTCCTCTTTCAACAGAAAAGCTTTCAGACGTTCCCCCCCTTCATCAAATTCCTCCTTCTTTAAATAAAAGACTCCCTTTTCTCCCCCTCTTTCTCCCTCAGCAGCGTTGTTCAGCAGGCGGTATTATGCGGAGGTTTTTCTACAGCAGAAGCCTTTGGTGACCCTCGTCTTAAGGAACTGCTTAAGCATTCAATAATAGCCCATACAGTGCCTCTCTAAAAATAAACATCTGCTTGCAAAGAATTTAACCTGGGACATCACACTTTAGAGGCGAGGGCATCCTTAATGGACTCTCAGTGCAGAGCCGAAAAGGAGTCCATTGCAGCTGAAAACTGACATCCTCTCGTTGTCATGATACCAGGGATGTTGTTAACAGCTGGGCCAGATGGACTCCGAAGGGTAGTGGTGATGGCGGCTCGCCAGGAGCCGGGAAAGAAAAGGAGCCCCCCTGCCTGAATTCTTGGGGAGAATCTGCTCTGCAAAGCCATCTCCTCCTCTGTGTGGGGTGCCTGGGACAGATTCTTTAGTCGTTGGACCTTCCTTGGCCCAGCCATGAAGAGGGAGGGGTCTCTTGCACTGCAGGCAGATTCTTTACCAGCTGAGCTACCAGGGAAGCCACGTGATTGATACCGATTGAAAAGATGAAATGCCATGTGCTGGGTCCCAGGAGGCAGAACTGGGAAACACCCAAGAGCGTGGTTTGTTCTTGTTGTTCAGTCACTAAGTCATGTCCTGCTTTTTGCAGCCCCACCAGCTTTCACACGCCAGGCTTCCCTGTCCTTCACTGTCTCCTGGAGTTTGCTCAAATTCATGTCCACTGAGTCAGTGATGCTGTCTAACATCTCATCCTCTGTCACCCTCTTTCTCTTTTGCCCTCAATCTTTCCCAGCAGCAGGATCTTTTCCATTGAGCCAGCTCTTTGCATCAGGTGGCCAAAGTATTGGAGCTTCAGCCTCAGCATCAGAGCCTGGTTGGAAAGACCCAAACATTTGGTGGGGTTTGTTTGAAGTCAGTTTGAACAACTATGTTACAAGTGTTGTTTCTCAGGTTCTGCCCACCACAGCCTGGTGAGAATGTGACCTGGTTTCTGAGATGAGGAAGCCGTGGCTCTGAACTGGGATTATGTCACCCAGGCTGTAGGGTAAGAGGAGTTTAATACAAGTCCCTTAGAGTCTACTGACTCAGAATTTCTTCCCTGTAACGCACAACCTGAAAAGAATAACCAGTAGCCTGTTCCGTTGGACTGCTCCTCAGCATAAATGCCACCAGTTTACAAGGCACGAAATGCTTAAGTGATACATGGGTCAGGTGAGGGGAGGTAGCCATGCTGAGGTCTCTGCTCAGTTGTGAAGCTCCATGTGGTTGACCAGTTAGAGGGCCAGGCAAGGACAAATGTTGGTGATGGTAGAGAAAGACCAGGAGTTTCATACCTAGATATTGCAGCCATTTTGGAAAACAGTCTGGCAGTTTCTCAAATGGTTAAACATAGAGTTATGATATGATCCCTGTAGTCCCTTGGATGACAAGGAGATCAAACCAGTCAACCCTAAAGGAAATTAAGCCTGAATGTTTGTTGAAGTACTGATGCTGAACCAACTCACTGGAAAAGAACTTGATGCTGGGAAAGCTTGAAAGCAAAAAGAGAAGGGGGGCAACAGAGGCTGAAATAGTTGGAGGGCATCATCAACTCAATGAACATGAGTTTGAGCAAACTCAGGGAGATAGTGAAGGACAGGGGAGCCTGGTGTGCTGCAGTCCATGGGGTTGCAAAGAGTTGGACACGACCAAACAACTGAATAACAACATGATCCAACAATTCCACTCCTGAGTATAGACATCCAAGTATAATGAAAATGCATCCATGTAAAAACTTGTATACAAGTGTTCACAGCAGCATTGCTCATAATAACCAAAAGGGGGAAACACCCCAAATGCTCGTCAATTGGCGAATGGATAAACAAAATGTGACATGCCTGTGTGAGTTCTCCAGTTCTACTGGAGTGGGTAGCCACTCCCTTCTCCAGAGGATCTTCCTGACCCAGGGATGAACACAGGTTTCCTGCATTGTACCCGGATTCTTTACCATCTGATCCACCAGGGTCTGCATTGCAAAGGAACATTACTCATCCATAAAAAGGAATGAAGCACTGATATGCTACATCATGGAGGCATCTTGAAAACTCCTTAGGTTAGATGACAGAAGCGAATCACATAAGACAGTGTATTGAATGACTCCTTTTATATCAAATGAGCACACTAGACAAATAGAGAGAGAAGTATAGAGATAGGAAAAAGATCAGAGTCTGCTTGGATTTAGGGGACGAGGGGAATGAGAGTAACCCTAAAGGGTACGGAGTTTATTTTTTGAGGTGATGAAAATGTTCAAAATTGACTGTGATGATAACTGCACACATCTGAGAATATACTAAAAATTGTCGACTTGTACAGTTTAAATGGGTCAGTTGTGCGGTCTGTGATCCTGTTTCAACAAAACTGTTATAAAAAGGGGAGTTGGAGAGGGTAGGTGCCTAAAAAAGAAAATTGGGGTGCCATTTCCAGAAGACTAGGAGATAGATGCTGGGCAGACACAGGCAGTCAAGGTCCACTTTTGTTCGGCTCTTTAATCATGCATGGGCTTCCCTCATAGCTCAGCTGGTAAAGAATCCGCCTGCAATGCAGGAGACTCCGGTTCAATTGCTGGGTCAGGAAGATCCACTGGCGAAGGGGTAGGCTACCCGCTCCAGTATTCTTGGGCTTCCCTGGTGACTCAGCTGGTAAAGAATTGGCCTGCAATGTGGGAGGCCTGGGTTCGATCCTGGGGTTGGGAAGACCCCCTGGAGAAAGGAAATGGTAACCCACTCCAGTATTCTAGCCTGGAGAATTTCATGGACTATATAGTCCATGGGGTCGCAAAGAGTCAGACACACTTCACTTAATCGTGTGTAAGGATTAAAGGATAACACAAGCAAAGGAGCCTCTCATTTTTATTTATTTTTGGCCGTCCCGCGTCTTCGATGCTGCATGCGGTGTTTATCTGGCTGAGGTGCTCAGGCTTCTCATTGTGATGGTCCTCTTGCTGCACAGCGTGGGCTCCAGGGCACAGCGCTCGGTAGTTGCGGCTCCCAGGCTCTAGAGCACGTGATCTGCAGTTGTGCACAGGCCTCATTGCCCCGCAGCATGTGGGATCTTCCCGGATCAGGGATCAAACCCATGTCCCCTGCACTGGCAGGCGAATTCTTTACCCCCGGGTCACCAGGGAAGTCCTCCTTCCTGCTTTGAAGTCGGAAACTGATGTAGGCCAGCATCTGTGGGAGGCAGAAAGCAGGTGAGACATGTCCCATCGTCAGCAATTTGGAGGGATGCTGGGGTCCTGTAGGAGATCTTTCCCATCTCTCACGTGCATGCCGTGAGCCTGGCTGAGACACTCCTCCCCACTCACCAGTGAGTGTCTGGTGTGGTCAGTTTTATAAGGAACCCGTTTGGGAAATATTTGAGCCTGTTATCATCTGAGGCCCCAGAACTTGATTCAGATAGTGAAGGACAGGGAAGTCTGGTGTGCTGCAGTTCATGGGGTCACAAAGAGTCAGACATAACTGAGCAGGTGGACTACAGCAGCAGCAATAGTCACACCTGAGATGCTCCTGTTGATTCAATCTGAAGTCCTCATTGTGTTGACCTGGCCCCTTTCAGCCTGCCTTTCAGCCAGCGGCTCTTACACAGTACTCCAAGGCTACTTGGGCCATGGGCACCAGGAGGCTGGGCACGGCTGGGAAGGCCTCTTGTCGCGGAGCAGGCCAGTGCGACTGTGTGGCCTGGAGGTCTTGCTCTGCCATGGAAGGACCAGGCCCTGACCACTCCCAGGGGAGAGACTTCACGCTGTTGAAGCCCGAGCCAGCCTCAGACAGTGGAGGGCGCTGGTCTCTGACATGGGGTCCCCTCCAGTGTCTCCCCTCCAGGTCCCCTGCTCAGCCTCTTCAGGACCACTCACCTGACCTCTCTGAAGACATGCTTCTTCTTATGAAATGGACTCATATTGCCTATTTCCTGATTGACAGAGTTGTTTAAGCAAGATGTGTTTTGTGAGAACCCTGGCAGAGTAGCCGAGTAAATAAATAGATGCTCATTAAAAGTTTTCCTCATCATCATCCCGGAAGGGGCGATCAGCCCTTTCCAGGTCGCTCAGGCAGACAGAGCCGTCTGCAGAGTGTCATGTGCTATATCCTTCTCGTGCTTCCTGGAATTGGGAAATGGCACTCCCCCGTGTTTTCTGGAGGAAACTGAGGTGTGTCCTGATGACTCGGCTGGGGTCAAGGTCCCCTCCGAGGATAGTTTTCAGCCCAGATGGCTCAGAGTCTTGTCTTTTTCCCTGGTGAGCCCCCGAATTCCCCCGAGGTGAGCCTGGCACTGCTTCAGCAGGAGACCTGGCAGGGCGTTAATGAGGGGCCTGTTTAAAAGCCAGAAAACATCGCCCCCCAGACATTCGCCTGATATATTCATGCCATAGGTCATTGGCTGGGGTGCCCTAATTAACGGGATCTGCCTGTCGGGGCTGGTTTGAGGGCGGTGTGAGTCTGTGAAGATGCTCACTGCTTCTGTCAGACTAGGCAGAGATGATGGGAGAATGAACTCTGGGAGGATGAGCCCTGGGCTGCTGGCCCAGCAGAGGGCAGGGGCCTGGAGGCCAGTCCCTGGAGCCAGCCAAGGAGTGGCCTGTGCCCGGCTGACAGCCCCGGTTGCCAAGTAGGTGTTTTGGTGCCATTAGGAGAGAGGAATTTATTGAGGGCTTACTACTTGCCTGGCACAGGGCTACATGCTGGGGAAGAAGCAGGGGGGAAAGTGGGCAGAAATCCCTGCCCTTGTTTAGCCTGCAGTTTGTTACAGAAATAAGCCACTAAGAAAACCAGTCATAGAGGGTGGTGGAGGGTCACACGTGCTACTGGGGAAAATCAAGCAGGACCGGGCGTGGATGGCGGGGCTAGTGCTGCAGGGAGGGGGTGGGTAGGACCATGGCTCCCGGTCCACGAGGGATGGGCGGCCAAGGGGGCAGTGGGCCCCAGTGGACAGGCTGTGGGGTGGCGGCTTGGTGGAACTGGAGGAACGCAGAGCCTCTGCGGGAGGACGTGAGCGCTCGTATTAACAACAGGCCTTGAAACTGGACGTTGGATGGCTCCTCCGATGAAGTTCCCGACTCACTTGCAGGGATGCCCTGAAGGAAAAACTAGACTCCGTGTGTGCAACGTCCACCTGCATGTCCCACGGAGGCTCCTTTCCAGGGTGCTGGCCAGGCAGTAAGATTCATTAAAATGAACGTGGCTTTTATCTTGCGATAAGCAACGTGAACTGTGCTGCATTTGGGGCTGTTAAAAGCGCTCATTTGGCAAACATGCACTTTTGCTGTGTATCACACATTTTGTGGCCATTGTAGCATTTCTCCATTTCCGGCCCTCTCTTGACTTCTGAAAAAGTAACTCTGATCCCTGAGCTGGCCATTCAACATGGATTAAACACTTCTTTTTCTGGGTCTCTAATTGTCTTTTTCCTTTTTTAATATCAGCTTTGTTGAGTAGAATCCACATACCATACAATTCACCCATTAAAAGTATAAATTCTGTGGCTCTTATTATATTCACAGAGGTATGCAACCATTATAATTTTAAAACATTTTCATCATCCCAGAAGAAATCCTGTGCTCATTAGCAGTCATTCTCTGGATTAAAGACTTCTTTCTTTTCTCCAGTAATCTTGGGCTTTCTTTGTAGCTCAGCTGGTAAAGAATCTGCCCGCAAAGTGCGAGACCTGGGTTTGATCCCTGGGTTGGGAAGATCCCCTGCAGAAGGGAAAGGCTACCCATTCCAGTATTCTGGCCTGGAGAATTCCCAATCTGGCCCATGAAACTGGAAGTGGCGCCATCCTTCCACCTTGCCAGGGAAAAGTTAGGGAGCCCTGTCCCACACCTCAATCCTTTGGGGGAGGATTGAGGTAGGTGCACCCATTCTTTGCAAGCTTCTCCCTCTTCTAGGGAGAAGGAGAGCTGACCAGTCCAGGACTGGGTCTCACTTGGGTGGCGTTAACAGGACGCGATTGCTGCTCCTGTGTCCAGCAGTGGCTCACAAGCCACAGTCCATCTCCGGGCGCACTGTTCACCATGTCACCATGAGGCAAAATCAGGACACGGGTCCAGCACGGTCCCCACCCGGTGGCCATTCACAAAGCTTCTATCCAAGTGTTTGTAGCCCGGGAGACTGTTCCCAAACTCTAGGCCTATAATCAACCTTGGACTGATTTTAAATTACAAATTTCTACTCTCCGACATGGTGGCTATGCCTTTCATTGTGAACTGTTTTAAATGCACTTCCAACAGTGCAGGATATAAACAAACATAAGAGATTCTTTTTTGGGATAGAGAGAGAAGGATGAATTTTGTTTTTGTTTCATGTCATTCTGTTTAATCATCATGGCTAAATGTATAACTAAATGAGATTTTTTTTTCCTTTCTCTAAAAGCAATCTGGCACAATTAGACGGCTCTACTGTCTCTTGCTTCCCAAAGTTGTTCACACAGAATGGTTCTGTGGTCAGGTCTCTATTTTATAAATAAACTCCCAAACTAGGGAGGCCCCTTTGTGCGAAGACTTGTCCTGTTTTTTGAGTAGGAAAATGTGATCACCTTCAAGGGGCTCAAGATAGGTTTAGGGCCAGCTAGGATCCCTGTTCGGCCACCAAGTGGCCACCAGGACTTGGGCGAGTCACAGCACTCAGGGAGACCTCAGTTTCCTCGTCTGTGAAATGATGTGGCTGAAAGAGATGATCTGAAAGGCTCTTTCTAGCCCTAGTTTTTTTTTTCCCCCATCCCCAGGTCTCTATTGAATGAATCAAAACAGTTGTTAGTGTGAGTGCTGACATAAATACCCATTTCCCATAGCTCTGAAATCTCCAGGTCAGATTTCATGCTTACCTGCCCCACGGAGATTGAATCTGCCTGCTGGGATGAAGTCTTTGTACGCAGATTCTTAAAGGATAATAAGTTCTTTTCTTATCTGGCAGTGCACTAGGGATAAGATGACTGTAATTTCTTGTCTGCAAGGACTCAGCTTCAAAAGGAGAATTCCTACTTGCAGAAGCTCAGGGACAGCAGCGACAAAAAAAAGTATGTGAAATAGAAGACAGAAAGACCCAGGCATAGCTATTCTGGATATTTTCCATCATTCAGATTGTCTAGGAAATAGGGAGAGCCCATTGTCTGCTTCAAAAACCCGTCAGGAAATTATTAAAAATTCTGAATTCCTGTATAATCACCAAATCTCCTAAAGTGTACAAATTATACACGTGGTGAATGGGAGTAAATTTATTAATAGAAACTGATTTGAAATGAACTAAAAGTTGGGCACTCTTTGTTGTGGTGCTAAATGAGGTTTGAAAAGAGGAATCTTTGAAGTAGACACATCTATGTTATACTTGAAGGGAGAGAAAAACCTATCAATAGATTGTTGGGACATTTCCTTTTCTTTTCATTTGTATTGAAAAAGCAATATGACAGCCATATTAAAGAAAACTGTGAAAAACCGCTTAAGTCTCAATATCCAAATCTTCCAATAATTCTTTTTGTTTTTCTATGTTTTATTATAATAAGTGTCTATGAGCATGCATAGTTTTATAGCAGTCTAAACACAATGTGGGTTTCCCAGGTGGCACAGTGGTAAGGAATCCACCTGCCAGTACAGGAGACACAAGAGACGTGGATTCGATCCCTGCATCAGAAGATCCCCTGGAGTAGAAAAGCGCAACCCATTCCAGGGTTCCTGCCTGGGAAATTCCTTGGACAGAGGAGCCTGGCGGGCTACGGTCCATGCAGTCGCAAAGACTGAGCATGCACGCACGGCAAACACCGTGTATGTAATATTTTATGTGTCAGTCTTTTCCTTTTGACAACACATCATGAACATCTTTCCTGGTGGTGAAAAAGCGTTAGGTGCTCAGTCGTGTCTCCCTCTTTGTGACTCCGTGGTCTGTCTGTCCATGGAATTCTTCAGGCAAGAATACTGGAGTGGGTTGCCATTTCCTTCTCCAGAGGATCTTCCTGACCCAGGGACTGAACCAACATCTCCTGCACTGGAGGCAGATTCTTCACTGTCTGAGCTACCAGGGGTACAATCCGTTTGTAACCATAATGTTTCAAAGCGCGTAATATTCCTGCCTATGGAATTCTACCAGTTGAGGTCATCATTCCCCGAGAGTAATAATCTTGGATTTTCTCCCCTCTATTTTCACTGATGCTGACCAAGTTTCAGGTGATAAATTCCCCCTCCCCTGTCTCTTGAATTAGTCCCAGGAAGAGAGATTAGACGCAAAAGCACATTTAAGGTTTTTGATTGCTATCGCCATTTGCCATTCTAAAGTAGTCCATTATAAACCTGTACTACAGGCTCAATCTCTCCCTGTACTACTTCAGCTTAGTCTCACTTGCCTTGCGTAGGACTGTTTAACATATTTTTCCCCTAATTAATTGCCATAACATATATCTCCAGGGTGTTTTAAAATGATCTGATCATTAGCTAGAATGACTGTTTTTCCTTGGGTTTACTGTTTGTGCACCTTCTTCAGTGATTTTGTACATACTCTATTTCATCTGTGTGTGTGTGTGTGTGTGTGTGTGTTTGTCTGCACTGGGTCATCATTATGGCTTAGGGGCTTAGTTGCCCCATGGCATGTGGGATCTTAATTCCCCGACCAGGGATCAGACCTGAATCCCCTGCTTTGTAAAGAGGATTCTTAGCCACTGGACCTCCAGGGAAGTCCCTGAGCGTATCCTTTGTTCTTCCTCCAGCAGTTGTAGCAGTGGCTCCAGCAGGAGCGGCGGTTACTGCTGTGAGAGTGACTGGTGCGGCCACAGTGGTCACCGCAGTAGCAGTAGTGGGCTTTGCGGTGGTCGTGGGGGAGCAGGGGCAGTTGCAGCAGCAGCAGAGGCAGCCTCGGTGGCGGTGATGCATCGCAGCGTCAGGAGCAGCAGCCCTGGGAGCGTTTATGATCGTAGCTGTGGGGTGCTGGGGCTGGTGGTGAGATGGGCCAGGCCTGGCACCCTTCGTTGCAGTGACTGCACTTGAGCAAACATCTCCTTGATGAACAGAATACAAAGAAATGATAAAGAACTAAAAATAACTGCAGGCATGCGCAGTTGGGGCAGATTATGGACAACAAGATACCAGAAAGACCAAACACCCAAAGGCCACTTCTGAGATGTCAGGAGCAGAACCAGGGTCCTGCTCGTGATCCCTGTGCCCAGCATCACCAAAGTGGTGGGCAGACCACCCTCCAGCTGCCCCCAGACCCACCCCTCCCTCCAGCTCATTGAAGGAACCAGCAGGTCCCCCGCTCAGGGAACAAGAAAGGGAGTCTGTGACTCGCTTTCCCTCCCACCAGTTGCAGCTCGATCCCCAGTAAAGCCTTGGCTGAATTTCTCATCTGGCTTCTCATCACGTCCTATTGATGCAGGAGTCAAGAATGCTGGTTGGTAACAACAGCAGTTGTTAACAGTAACAACAGTAATGGAGGCAGCAACAGTAACGGAGTAACAACAGTAACGGAGGGTCCTGCTCGCGGTGCTGTGACAGGGCCACTGATGTGAGCAGTGACAGTGACAGCAGCAGCAGTAGCAAGAGTACTCAGTGGCAGCGGTGACAGCACCCAGCGGCAGCGGCGACAGTACTCAGCAGCAGCAGTAACAGTATGCAGTGGCAGTGGTAACAGTACTCAGCAGCAGTAGTAACAGTACTCAGCGACAGCAGCAACAGTACTCAGCGGCAGTGGTAACAGTACTCAGCAGCAGTGGTAACAGTACTCAGCAGCAGCAGTAACAATATGCAGTGACAGCAGTAACAGTACTCAGCAGCAGTGGTAACAGTACTCAGCAGCAGCAGTAACAGTATGCAGTGGAAGTGGTAACAGTACTCAGCAGCAGTGGTAACAGTACTCAGCAGCAGCAGTAACAGTATGCAGTGACAGCAGTAACAGTACTCAGCAGCAGCAAAAGTACTCAGTGGCAGCAGTAACAGTACACACTGGCAGTGGTAACAGTACTCAGCAGCAGCAGTAACAGTATGCAGTGGCAGTGGTAACAGTACTCAGCAGCAGCAGTAACAATATGCAGTGACAGTGGTAACAGTACTCAGCAGTAGTGGTGACAGTACTCAGCAGCAGCAGTAACAGTACTCAGTGGCAGCAGTAACGTATGCAGCAGCAGTGGTAACAGTACTCAGCAGCAGCAGTAACTACGCAGCGGCAGTGGTAACAGTACTCAGCGGCAGCAGTAACAGTACTCAGCAGCAGCAGCAGCAGCGGTAATCACTAACAGTTGCTGTTTAGTTACTCAGTCGTGTCCGACTCTAGCGACCCCATGGACTGTAACCCGCCAGGCTCCTCTGTCCACGGGATTTCCCAAGCAAGAGTACTGGAGTGAGTTTCCTTCTCCAGGGGATCTTCCCCGTGCAGGGATCAAACCCACATCTCCTACCTTGGCAGGAGGATTCTTGAGGCACCAGGGTGGCCCTGTAGTAACAGTACCCACAGTAATAGTGGTGCTGATGGGAGAGGTCATACCAGCAGCAATGGTACTGGTGGGTTTGGTGGCTGCTGTGGTAACAGCCTTGAGCACTGAATGTTAGTTACCCGGTATTCAGACCCCCAACAACTGTGTGAAGCTTCCCGCGACCCACCTTTTATGGAGCAGGAAACAGAGAGGCAAGTGCTTGGCCACGTGGCCTGCAGAGTACGACTGTGCCCTCGTGCCATCTTCCTGGGGAGCCCTCACGTTCCCTTAACCCCACGAGAACCCACTTACAATCATCTGCTGAGTGCCTTCCGTGTGCCAGGCCATGGGGACTCAGGGATGAGTGAGCAGGGGACCCTGCCCTCCAGAAACCAGCCCTTCCCTCCAGTGGGGGGGATTGATCCAGCTGCAGAGGAGCAGGCAGGAGGGCTCAAGCCCAGGAGGGCCACTGCGTGTGGAGGGGTGGGCAGCAGGAGGAGATATCCCAAGAGAACTGAGCTGAGGGAGGAGTAATGGGTCCTGGCGCCATGGAAGCTGAGTGGTAAGATTCCTCGTAGGCTTGGTGACCGGGTGGCCTGACCCTCAGTGGGGAGTGAGAGTGGGCACTGATTTAGAAAGTAGGGGCTGATCCTGGCTCAGCAGGAGGCCACCCTGCTTCATTCTGGGGCTTCCACTGATAAGCAAAGGCTTCTTTCCCTGGATTGGACTTTATCCATCTTGTATTCTCCCTAGAACCCAGCTTTGGGCTATGCAGCCATTTAGCAGGTGGAGGAGTCAATGCACAGCATAGCCACAATAATCTGGCCTGTGAGCCCCAGCTCAGGTTCCTCCCTTGGCTTCCCACTTCACTTAGGCTGGAGTCCAGCCTGCAGGTCCCACAAGGTGGTCCTGGCTCCCATGTCATCGGAAGAGGGGTTGGCTGGGAGTTTGGGGCCCGAGTCTTGAGGTGAACAGGTCCTGGAACCAGCTACCTGGGTTGAAATCCCTGCTCTGCCACTTACTGGCCAAGCACTGGACCCCATTCACTCATCTCAGCACAGATGGAAGGAGAATATACTTCCTGAGATTAAATAAGATGATGCATCTCGGACATCGTTCCTGGCACAGGGGTGTTACCTGCTATGAGTATTTTCTCCAAAATTGTTGATTCATCAAGGGGCCCGAAATGGATAAGTCCTCATTAGAAAGTGACCCGAAACACCCCTCCCTCACGCTCTGGTAAGAGCCCTTGTAGTCTGGACTGATGGTGGCCCCCACAGCAGACACCAGATGCAAACGCTGTGATCATCCCTCTGAGGCTTAGAGAGACACAGCCAAGCGCTTTTCATTTTTTCAAAAAAAAAAAAAGAAAGAAAGAAAGCAATCTCACTTAAGAAAAGAGGAAAACTGGCCTCGTCTCAGTTTATCTGAAACCTTTTCATATTTTCAGTTTTAATAAGATGTGACGGAAGCTGACATTTTGCAAGCACCAAGAACTCGCGTCACTTTGAAAACTTGCAAGTTGATTTGAAGAAGCACCAAGAGGTAGCCAAGACGCGCTCTGCTCACAGATGGTGGGGGATTAGGTGCCAGTTTGCCGAAAAGCTTGGAATCGGCAGACGGTGGAGGGCAGCTGGTGGAGGCCACCCGCGGGCAGGCAGCACGGGCCCCTCGGCAGGAGGGCCTCGAGGCCCCGGCCACGCCTCACCTGACCCAGGTGAGGGGCCTCCGGATCCTCGCTCAGCTCCCTGTGGGACTGAGGGACTTGCTAGCTCCTGATGCAAGCAAGGCCCAGAACTCAGGCTCACCTCCCCATTCTTGCTACCACCTAGGTTTGAAGACATGTCTTTGGGCCTGAATTTTATCATTGGGAGAAAGAAGGGAGAGAATACTGACATAGAGCAGTAAGAACAGCTGCTTTGTGGGCTTGTTGTAAGGAGCAAAACCACCCCTTTAAATGATAAAGTCTAGTTAAGGTGAAAAGAAGAGAAAGTGTTCGTTGCTCAGTTGGTCTGCCTCTTTGCGACCCCATGGATTGTATCCTCTGTCCATGAGATTCTCTGGGCAAGAATACTGGAGTGGGTTGCCATTCTCTTCTCCAGGGGATCTTCCTGACCCAAGAATTGAACCCTGTGGAATCTTCACCATCCAAGCCACCAGGGAGGCCCCAAATATCTAGCTAAATAACCCCCTAAAATGAGATGACATGGGAGAGCAAGGACACATGGGCTCCAGGGGGAATTCGTAACTAATTATGTGGCTCAGCTGGTAAAGAGTCTGCCTGCAATGCGGGAGAGCTGGGTTCGATCCCTAGGTTGGGAAGATCTCCTGGAGAAGGAAACGGCTACCCACTCCAGTCTTCAGGCCTAGAGAATTCCATGGACTATGTCTCAAAGAGTCAGACACGACTGAGCTACTTTCACTTTCATGGAATATATACAAGGAGCCTCTATTCCGCTCTTCTGGGTATCAGCTGACCCAAGAACTGGGGCAGCAAAGATAAGCACCTCCCAGGAATTTGATCCCGGCTCCTCAGTTCGCAGGGGAGAGATGACGGGGGTGCTCAGAGGAGGAGAGGGGAAGAGTCCACGGGTGCTGGGGACAAAGGAGGGCCCATGCCGGGGGAAGGCATCCGGGCACAAGGCACAGCAGGACCAAGCCGCAGCGCAAGTGGGCGGGGCCCGTGGGGAAACGGTCCCTGAGCCATCCGCGTGACCGGGACTCAAGGCAGGCCCAGAGGCTGGGAAGGAGCTGACTGGCGGCTTCATCACTTCCAGACACGCAGGGATCTCGTAGCTGTCTGGCTGCGTTCCGGGCATGTCAGACGGTTGAACTGTACTTGCGTGACATGCTTGGGTCTTTGCACATCCTCCCCCTGGCCCGGGGACTGAGCTTCTCCCCCGACGTCAGACTCGAGGCCCAGAGGTGGCTCTGAGATGGCGTGTCCTCTCCTCTTGAGTTTGCAAGGACAGAGACCAGTTCCCCTCTTGAGTGAGTCCTGGCTCCCTGAAGCGGGTGTGTGCAAGGCCTGAGCTGTCCCCTGCCAGGCACACAGGGAGACACGGGGAGAGGCCTGGTGGCTTAGTCTTGTCCCCTGATGCTCCAGGTCCCTGCCCAGCACACCGCACTTGGCCTCTGAACGATTTCTCCTTACGCTACAGCCTCAGGAACTGCAGGTTCATGGTGATGTTGAAACGATAGCTCATGTACCTACTGATGTTCTGAAAGAATCAGAAGAGCACGCCTCCTGGATGTCAGCCCCAGGAACTCAGGTCTGGGACACGATTGGTCCCCGGCCTTGAGACAGAGGTCCTTCTGTTTGTGGCCCACAGGTCTGAGCAAGGAGGGAGCTTATGGTCCCCACACGGGTCTCCCAGGACACCCTGCCTCTGAGGGGACACACATCTGTCCAGCAGCAAAGTTATGAAAGGTCACTGGTCACTCAGATCCAGGTTCAGATCACTGCTCTGCCACCTCCAAGCTGTGTGTCTTTGGGCAAATCACCTGGCCTCTCTGTGCCTCCTGAGATACTAATGCTGCTGCCAAGGGTGTCGGTGAACTGAGATTAAATGAGAGGAGGGTGGTGAAGTCCAGAGTGCCGCGAACATAGAAAGTACTCAGAAAATCTTGGTTGGATCTGAGTCCTAAGACCTCTCTCCCCTGGAGGTGAGGGTGCAGGTCACAATGGAATAGTGGATTATTGTGGGTTATTGTCCACTCAGAAGTAGCCGCTATAACACCAGCTTTCCATACCAGGGTGGAAGTGTACACCTGGCCCTTCTCTCCAACTGTAAAAGTTTTCCCTGAACTCTTCATAAATGTGAGGAGTCAAAGAGGAAGCCTTTTTGGATTCCAAAGAACATTTAATTAGAAACCCATCAATCAGCCTCCCCACAACTAGTAATAATAGCTAATATTTATGAAGCATTTGCAGGAGGCCAGGCCCTGTGTGAAGGGTTCCCCCAGCCTCACCCTGTTTAATGCTTACACCAGCCCTTGGAAGGATGTACCACATTCATCCCCATCAGCCATAGGATGGAACTGTCTGGAAAACAAGGCTTGCCCAGTCTCATGTGCTAAGTGGCAGAGTTAGGACCCAAACCCGGGCTCCGTGCCCCAAAGCCCAAGCCCACCAGATGAGTCTCTCAAATGCAGAAAGTCTCCTGCACACCAACTTGGCCCAGTTCTCTAGCTCTAGGGAGAAAGACATTTCCTCTCTTACCATAGCCTAATCCGGAAAGGAAGCATCTCCACATTTCACAGCCGCAATTCTTTCCTGCACATAAAATCCATCAATGCTCCTGGCCCCCTTCCCTCCTCTGTGTGCGTATTACAGGCTGTTGGCATGTGTGTCTAAATAACCACCAATCAGCCCGGATCCTTGCAGACAGCAACATTTGGCTCCGAAAGGTGGCTTTCAAACCCTTCACCTTGCCCCCTGCACACTCTGAGCTCCCCACTTTATGCATCTCAAAACTCAGAGCGGGGGGCTTCTCTCTCTGTGCTTACACACAGCTCTGTAAAAATCTCTGTTGGACCGAAATAACCTAGGTGTCTGTCTTGCTCATCAAGCTGTGAGTGTTTCTAGGCCAGGCTAAAAGGAGAAGTGCGTGTTCTCAGGTCACATGGCGTGGTGGTGGTTTAGTCACTAAGTTGTGTCTGACTCTTGTGACCCCATGGACTGTAGCCTGCCAGGCTACCCTGTCTATGGGATTTTCCAGGCAAGAATACTGGAGTGGGTTACCATTTCCTTCTCCATCACATGGCATATGGAGGCAGAACTGGGGTTTCTGTCTTCTTATTATTATGCCCGAGGGATCATGCCCTTATTCAGTCTCAAAGGATTCCACAAAGGGCCTGGCCTAGGTTCCCAGCAAATGTTTGTTGAGTGACTGACTGAAGAAGAGAATGAATGAATGAGCAGTTGTCAAATTTCCAAGAGAACTGCGGAGGAGGAAACGTTTGGAATGATTTAGGCATCCTGCTTAGAAGAAAGACCTAGATTCGCAGAGCACTGGCTGATAGCCTTGTTCCCTACGTCAGATGTGGATTATGTTTTCGGAGCACTGGAGGACAGTCTTGTCAATGACAGAGCTGAAAATCCTGCCAAAGGCATTTCCTGCAAGTCACCTTTTGTCCCTTAGTGACGCTGCAGAAATGGGATTTGTTGCACCTGGTAATTGAGGCCAATCAGTTCTTTTAGTCTGTTCATGGAGGGGATGGTTCTTCATGGCCTTTGAACGACTGGAATAATTTTTTAACAGACATGAGGAGACACAAATGCCACGTCCATCCAGACAGGAGGGTGGCACAGTGCTTCTTATCAGGGTTTAATTTACGAACCAGGATGAACGACCCCTAATTTTCATTGGCTTTGCCTCTTTTTCAATGTTCCCCAAGAGGAGTTGCTAGAAGTTTCTTAGTAGAAGAGAGCTTAGAGCTGTCACTCACCCTCTCCACTCTAGACAGGAAGACACCCAGTTTCCCAGAGAAAAGCGGCATGGTTAGAAAGTGGCCGGTCTCACTCCAGAGCCGGGGTCTCCTGCCGCTGCAGCCAGAGTCTTCTGCTTAAACAAACACCAAGTGGGCCAGCGTTACCACAAGGCTGTGTGCCTTGCTGGTCTGAGAACTTGAGTGCCCCTCTTGATAAGAGGTGGGGTTTTTAAAATTTTTTTTATTGTGGTACAAGTCACATAATACCAAGCATACTATTTTAACCACATTTAACTGTCAGCTCAGTGGCACCAAGTACATTCATATTGTTGTGCAAGCTTCACCATCGTCCATCTCCCCCAGTGTTCACTTTCCTAAACTGAAACTCTGTCCCCATTAACACTAAATCCTCATTCCTCCTCCCCACTGCCCGCTCCTGGCCTGTGATATCCATCAATGTACTTTGTGCCTCTATTTGAATTTGACTATTCTAGGGGTAGCCCATGGGGTCACGAAGAGTCGGACGTGACAGAGCAACTCTCATTCACTCACTCATCAGATACCTCGTGTAAGTGGAATCAGGCAGTATTTGTCTGTACCTAATGTATACTGGCAGAGAAGGCAATGGCACCCCCTCCAGTACTCTTGCCTGGAAAATCCAATGGACGGAGGAGCCTGGTGGGCTGCAGTCCATGGGGTCACGAAGAGTCAGATATGACTGAGCGACTTCACTTTCACTTTTCTGCATTGGAGAAGGAAATGGCGACCCACTCCAGTGTTCTTGCCTGGAGAATCCCAGGGACGGGGTCGCACAGAGTCGGACACGACTGAAGCGACTTGGCAGTGTATACTGGACCGCATTTTTAAGGTTAACTTAATTTTTAAAGTATTTAAAGGTATTGGCAGATAGCTGTAGTGAGCTATAACAATGATAATACACCCTGTTCTGTAATGCCCTCTCCTAGAAATTTACCTCCAGAAAGTAATCAGAAATTAGATAAAGGTATTTGCACCAAGATGTCCATGACTTCGTTACTTAGAAAAAAGAAAGCAAGCTCACAAAAGAACACCACAGGATGGGCTATTAGGCTGCCATGAAAATAAAGTTTTGAAGACTAGAATGACTTTAGAACATGTTCAGGATAAAATATTAAGTGAGGAAGGGAGGCCCAAAACTTGTGGACACAGAACAATTTTAAACATGTGAAAACAGACAATATACACACACAGAGAAGGCTGGAAAGAAATGCACCAAAATGTGAATAGGGCTCATTCATTCGGTGATTGTGCATCACATTTATTTTTTATCTATAGTTGATTTACAAAGTTGCAGGTGTACAGCAAAAAGTGATTAGTTATACATATACATAAATATAAATATATATTTTTTAGATTACTTTCCTTGATAGGCTCTTGCAAGATCTAAGTATAGTCCTCTGCGCTCTGCAGAAGGCCCTTGTTTATCTGTTTTGTATACAGTAGCATGCGCTGCATTTATTGATCACCTACTGTATTTCAGGCACTGCGCATTTCACCAGAGATATGGCACACAAATTAGGACGGGTTTCTGCCTTCATGGACCTTACTGCCTGGGGCAGAGGTGAAAGAAGAGGCAATGTGAAGAAGAGAATCATGAAAATAAACTTAGAAATTGTGGTCACTGCCATTAAGAAGATCATTTCAAAAAGAGGGGTTATGGGTGATTATTATGTTAATTTTGATTTTTCTTTTTGCTTTATGTTCTTCTGACTTTTCTTTAGCTCTTAAAGTTTCTACCATGGGCCTGTAATGACTTTATTATTAGGAAAGCAGAGGACCTGAAAACACACACAAGCACCAGACCCGTGGGACATGCACAGGTGCCTGTGCCCTCATGTTGACAAAGGAGCCTTGTGGACAGAACTGTGGGTTAGCCCCTTAGGAGATGCTGGGAACACCCGTGGCTGGGACAGACTTTGGAGCTTTTGGAACTGTATGAGGTTCCTATTGCTGCTGTAATAAATGGCCACAAGCAGTGACTGAAACAACCCAAATGTATTCTCTTACAGCTCTGGAAGCCACAAGCCCGCGGTGAGTTTCACAGGGTAAAAAGTCATAGCACGGACAGGGCTGATTCCTTCCCAGGTTCTAGGAGAGAATGTTTCCTCGCCTTTGGCAGTTTCCGGTAGCCGCCTGCAATTCTTGGCTCACAACCCTTTCCTCCTTGCTTCCAACATCACATGACCTTCTTTTTTTCCTATAGACAGGTATTCTTCGGCTTCTATCTCATAAGGACTTCAGTGATTACATTTAGGGCCCATCTGAATAAGCCAGGATCATCTTCCTAAAGCATGATCTCTAACTTCATTAACACTTCCTTTTGTCCTGTAAGGCAACATACATAGGTCTCAGGAATTAGCACCTGATCTCTGTGGGGGCCTCTATTCAGATGGCCACAGTGGCTTTCAAAAATTTGCTGTTTTATCAAATGTTAAACGTTGTTAGCCAGTCTTAGAAGCGCCTTTGTCTAATGCATGTGGGTGTGTTTTCTTGAAAAGAAAAAAAAAAACAAAAAAAACAAAGAATGCAGCATCTGAAGATTTGTTTGTTCCAGGAGCACTTCTCAAATCCTTGGGCGCTGTCCTCATACCCCACCAGATCTGCTGTTTATTGTATAGGATTTACTTGATGGCTTGCATCAAAAATGGGGGAATGGCTGAGTACACAAATAAAAAGAGAGAGAAAGTGAGAGGGAGAGAGGGGGGAATGACTGTAAGCTAAGGCTTGCATTTCAAACACTCAGTCCAGCTAAAACGTTGACATCAAGCATTGTGTGTGTTCCTGGGAGAGGCCTCTCCGAGTTGTGTATCTCATGGGTGTCATTGGATGTTATTGTTGCCTTGCTAAATATTCATGGATGAATATGTGGAATAAATTCTCTTGTAAACTGACAGAGGGCAAGTAAGGCCTGTCCTTGAGTCTCTCATCTGCATCTTCATTTCTGAAAGACTGTCTATTTGGGCATGAGTGTGTGTGTGAGCGTGCATATGAGTGTGGGCGCTGTGTACTTGGTTAATTTAAGCGGAGGCATTCCATTTTCAGAGTAGCAAAGATGTGTCTCCCCAGTGTGATGGTGATCAGACAAGAAGAGTTTTGCTCTCTGAATGACTTTGTCTTGCTTTAAAACCAGTGTCTCTGGACCCATTAAGGAGCTATGGTTTGCTTGTTCAGAGGTGGGGTGGGTTCCAAGGAGGAGCAAGACAAAAAGCCACACAGGATGCGTGCACACACACGCTTACACACTAACAGAGAAGTCCAGAAGCCAGGCTTCCCTGTCCTCCACTGTCTCCTGGGGTTTGCTCAAACCCTTGTCCATTGAGTTGGTGCTGCTATCTAACCACCTCATTCTCTGCCACCTTCTTCTCCTTTTGCTTTCAATCTTTCCCAGCATCAGAGTCTTTTCCAATGATCAGCTCTTCACATCAGGGCCCAGAATACTGGAGCTTCAGCTTCAGCTTCAGTCTTCTCAACAAATATTCAGGGTTGATTTCCTTTAAGACTGACTGGTTTGATCTCCTTGCAGTCCAAGGGTCTCTCAAGAGTCTTCTCCAGCACCACAGTTTGAAAGCATCCATTAGAACACACTCTAATTATTGGTTTATACGTTTGTCTCCCCTGAGAGTCTGAGGGCTCCTCAAGGTCAAGGGCTTTCTTACTGCTGTGTCCCTAGGACCCCAGCCGTATGCCATGTATTTAGTAGGCAGGTGCTTGCGGCAGACACTGACTGTTGCATCCCAATGTCTGTTGACCCTGTGGTCCACTGTCATAGGATTTTTGCTGTACACCTAGCCACCTAGAATGAAAACTGCATTTCTTGGCCTTTTTTTGCAGTTAGGTGTGGCCATGTGACTCTTTTCTGGCCAATGAGAACATGAAGGAATTGAGGCTTTAACTTCCATATCAGGCCTTTGAAGAGCAGGTCAGACCCTCCCCTCTTCCTTTGCTTCTCTGGCTGGCTGGCATTCGGGTGTGATGGAAAACCACCTGGGCCATGCAGTCAAGGGCAACACACTAAGAGGGCACAGCAACAAGCGAGAGCAGGCCTTGCCCATGACACTGTGAGGCTGCCATCCAGCCCTGTACTGTTTATGCCCCAACTGTTTACCTAGGACAGAACTTCTTTGCTTGATAAGGGCCTGTTATTTTGGGTCTCCATTATAGTAGCCCAATTAAGTATTCATACAACACTCAGAATGTTTCCTCACAGGTAGATAACAGGCTCTGAGCCTTCCCAGAAACCCTCAGCCAGGGTGTGTCTTTGTCTCCTCACCGGAAGCAGAATAATCCTCTCTCCCATCCCCACCAATGATGTCCATGTCCTAATCTTCCAAACCCATGAATATGTTCCCTTACATGGCCAAAGGAACTTTGCAGATGCTACTAAGTTAAGGATCCTGAGGTGGGAAGATTGTCCTGGATTATCTGGATGGGCCCAATGTAATCACGAGGTCCTTGGGAGAAAGGAGACTTGACAATGGAGGCAGAGGTCAGAGTGACGTGAGGAAGGGGCTGTGAGCCAGGGCAACCTCTATTGTTCGGTCACTCAGTCGTGTGCAACTCTGTGACCCCCAAGGACTGCAGCACGCCGGGCTTCCCTGTCCTTCACTGTCTCCCAGAGTTTGCTCAAACTTAGGTCCTTTGAGCTGATAATGACATTCGACTGGCAAGGCACTAGAAAAGGCAAAGTGGATTCTTCCCTGGAGCCTCTGAAAGGAACCAGCCATGCCAATCCGCTTTAGACTTCTCGCCTCTAGAACAGTAAGAGAATACACTCATGTTATTTTAAGCCACTGAGCTTGTGATAACTTGTTACAGCAGCAACAGGAAGCAAATACACATCTCTTTTTCCCAAGGGCTGTTTGCATGACTGAACATGGGTATTGAGTTCAAGTTGCCAGATGGATCTGGGCTTGAACCTGGTCTAGTGGAAAGATGCTCTGAGCTCAGTACATTTGGGGGAGACCAGCCAAAAGCCTCTGCAGATGTGAGTTCCAGGGCTCCAGGACTTCAATAGTGGACTGGGTGCTCTGATTCCTCCCCAGGCCCATGAGCTCTGATGCAGAGACCTGGGACTTCCTCCTTCCTCAGTGTCCCCTTCCCTCCAATTGAACAGTCTTTTTTGCTTTTCAGTTGATCATGTTACCACCCTGACCTTGCTCAGAAGCGTCTGTTGACACTCTTTCAAGTCCAAACTCCCTAGCATGACACTCGGAGCTCTCTCCACTCAAAGAGGCTGACATCCTGGGCCCAGCCTGCCAGCATCCCCTACCTTGGTGCAGTTGGTCTGGCCCCTTCATTCCTCTAAGACTTAGTTTCCTCACCTGTAAAACAGTAACAGTAAAATATTTGGCTCAAAGGCTAGTATTCTTGCCTGGAGAATTTCACGGACAGAGGAGTCTGGCAGGCTACAGTCCATGGGGTTGCAAAGAGTCAGGCATGACTGAGCAACTATTACTCCAGACAACCAGGATGCTGACCACCTTACTCCCTCTAGGCTACTAGCTCTCTCTCTTCTATCCAATAGCAATGGATGTATGCTGATTGAGTATATATGCTAATATATATGCTGATTGAGGAGAAGGGAGCTGTGGAAACCCTGGCCCACATTTTTGGCGCCACATCGGTAGACCAGCGCTTGTTGATCAACTCCAAAGCAGACTTTGTGACCATGATCTTGTGGTACTCAGTTGAAATGCCAAACATTGGTTATGCTTGGAAAGAACTTAAAGAGCAGCTGGGGGAGGATATTGATTCCAAAGTGAAGAGAATGGTCTTTCTCAAAGGAAAGCAGGGTGTTTGTTTTGATATCCCTACTGCATCAGTAACGGAAGTACAAGAAAAGTGGCATGGTGCACGGCGCGGGCCGCTTTCTGTGGTCACGGAGTAACCAGAGCTAGAAGGCCCATGGGAAGGATATCGCAACTTCCGAGGACAGTGGGAAGGCAATCGAGGCTTCAGGGGACAGCGTGAGGGCAACCGAAGTGTCAGGGGACAGCGGGAAAGAAGTAGGAGCTTCAGAGGACAGCGATCAGGACGTGGCAACAAAAGCAACAGATTCCAAAACAAAGGCTAGAAGCAGAGTTTTAATAAAGCATTTGGACAGTAATTTGAAGTAGAGGATTTATTTGGCAAAAACAGAACTATGATCAGCAACGTGGAGCTGAACATTATTTTTCATACAAAGTTAAAAGCACATTGTATTTCCTTCCTGACCGCTTGCCCAGTCCCCATTTCTTCAAGAGAGAAAAGCTTCATCTAAATTATTTCATCCGATTGATGACTGTCATTTACAACTTTATTGCTACTTCTGTCTTGTGTATTCCTTTGGAAAAGGTATATGGATTCATTACATATTCTAATGTATTGTCTATAGATTATAAGATAAAGTCCTGCTGATACCTTTTAAGTTGACCCGTTTTTATACTTAGAAATGTCTCTTAATAGTAGACTTCCCTGGTGGCTCAGATAGTAAAGACTCTCCTGCAATGCAGGACCCAGGGTCGGGAAGATCCTCTGAAGAAGGAAATGGCAACCCACTCCAGTACTCTTGCCTGGAGAATTCCATGGGCAGAGGAATCTGGCAGGCTACAGTCCATGGTGTTGCAAAGAGTCAGGCATGACTGAGCAACTATTACTCACTAGTTCTACAGAAGATTATTTGAATTCTACAGTGCTTTACAATTTTCAAAAGTTCACACATATGATTTCATATAATCCCATAATAACCCCCCTTTTCATTGCATCTTCCCCTCCCTCTTCCCACTGATAAGCACTAGCTTATTCTCTCTGTTATAGACTACTAGCTCTCAAAGGCTAGAACTGGTCTTACTCAGCACCACGTCCCCAGAATGCAGCATGACTGAGGCTGGGATGTAGTTGGAAATAAACCAAAGTCCAGTTAAGGATGGAAGAAAGGAAAGATGGAGGGAGGAGGGAGAGAGGGAGGAAAGAACAGAAAGTGGAATATAGCACTTTGACACGTCATTGTCTTTTCTCTTCTTAGAGAGTCAGACTCTCCTCCCACCTCCCGGGACCCTTGTACTTTCAGACGAGGCCATGAGACTTTCACTCCAGGGAAGGGAGGGCCAATACTGCCTAGAACAAAGAAGGTTTGCTTTACTTTGTGCTTCAACTGGCTTTTAAAAATAAAAACCCGTTGTGTGGCAATGTTCTTGAAAGCCAGGCTTTGCACAGAGAAAAGCCGTTTCCTCAGAACGCCTCCAGAGCTGGGTTTTTACATCTTGAGTACCAAAGCGTGGAGGACTGATTGTCGAGTTGATGATAAGGTAGGAAGGAGGGCGGTGCCCGTCGCAGAGGAAGGGAGGACATTCAGGCTGGGGACCTGGGTCCTGGCAGAGAGGAAGGGAAGGGTCCCTTCAAGTCCCAGGGTCAAGTCTATGGACTGGATCCTCATTTGATGCTTCTCCAGGCTCAGTGTGGAGACTCCCACTGAAACACCAGGCGGACACAGAAGTGGGAAGCAGAGATGGATGAGAGAGAAATTCTAGTATGGTGGCCCAAGGCATGCTCTCTGACCCGCCCCCTCTGGCAAGATGCAGAGAAAGCAACGGAGAGTCAGCGGGCCCTGCGAGGCCCAGAAGGGCACAGCCTGGTGCACCAGAGGTGAGCCAGGTCCGGAGGAGGAGACCACATGGGACCTTGGGACCAGAACACACTACCAACCTGGGAGGCCCGAGACCCGACAGCCACGCTATCTCTGGGGACACAGACGGGACCAGGGCTGCTACCTGTGGTCCACGGGGCGAGTAATGCCCGAACTGGAGGTCAGCTGGAGTTTTCTGCAGTGCCACCTGGACCCCTTGGCCCCAGACTCCATCTGAGGAAGGAAGAAGGAAGGATCCCTGCAAATCAAGAAGCCCTGAAGGAGGCCCAGCTCTCACCTGCATGCTACAGAGCAGCTTCATTGGAAAAATCAGCGTTTCTGCCATCACAGGACTAGAGGCTGGAAGGCGAGATGAAAACTGTTACAGCCAACAGAGTAAGTCACACCTTCCTGCACAGCTGCACACTCCCAGTCTAGGACTGGAGGGAAGCTGGAATGTGGGGGATGAAACTTGCCACGTGAACTTGTCTTCATGGCCTTCTGGAACTTTCTCGGTGGCTTGTAGCCGAGTCCTGCAAAGGGAAAAGGATGCAGATGCAGGTGGGTGGGGGTCTTTGCCCCGGGGAGGGGCTGAGGCCCCTGAAGGAGCCAGGGAGGAGTCTGTCTCCAACCTCCAGACCTGTCAGATCCCTGAGGCATGCGGGACTCACCTGGAGACAGTCTGTTGGACATTTGTTTGTTTCTTTTAAGAGTTAAAGTTCTGGACTTCCCTGGTGACTCAGCATTAAAGAATCCACCTGCTGATGCTGGACACGTGGGTTTGAGCTAAGCCCATGCACTGCGGCTACTGAGCCTGGGCTTCAGGGCCCAGGAGCCACGACTACTGAAGCCCGCCTGCCCTAGAGCCTGGGCTCAGCAATACAAGAAGCCACCTCAGTAAGAAGGCCGAGCACGGCACTAGAGGGTAGCCTCACTCACCACGACTAGACAAAGTCCACACGGCAATGAAGACCCAGCACAGCCAAAAATAAATAGATAAATGAAGTTTTGGGGGTCCCCACCTTGACCTTTCTGTAGGTATTCCTGGAGGCCCCCCAGGGAAAGTTGCCATGGCACCCCAGGACATGGAGCTGGGAGAGCACCCTATCCGGATGCTCAGAGCCAGGTGTGGAGAGGTTCTCTATCACCTCCATCAGCGCAGGCTGAGCCGGCCTATGCATGGTCGATAGCCATCTCCCACCCTGCAACCTTCTCGAGCTGCTTCTCCTACCGGGGTCCCTGGGGTGGAAAACCTCCTCCATGTCCAAGGATTGGGAGGTGGGCCTGAGGTCAGAGGGCACAGTCTGTTCTAGAACCGTGGGGCATCAGAGCTGCCAGGTCTCCTTCCCCTGCAACCTCCCCCCACCCCGGAGGTGAGGAGAGGGGGCTCAGGAGCTAAGGTGACTCACTCGAGGTCCACAGAGTGAACAACAGAGCCAGATAAACTTGCCCAGGCTCAGCCCTCCTTCCCAGGCACCAGCTTGCCTCTGATTCGGTTTCCTCTGCCCTTGAAATCCACTCTTTCTGGCCTACAGGGAACAAAATGAGACTCCTTCCCATGCTTCTCCTGAGAGTCCCCTTTCTGAGGACAAAGGTTGCCCAAGATCACAAATCTGTGAACTCACTGCTGTTCAGGAGAGCAATGACTTAACCGGACATGCCCTCCTCCAGCTCTCTCCCCTCTCTGGCACGCGGAAGGACCCCACTTCCTTCTTCCTGTGGCTGGAGAGGCCACATGACCTGTCCTGACCAATAGGCTGCAAGAGGAAGCGACAGGCATCACTTCCGGTCTGAAGCATTTAATGGCTCGTGGAGAGACCGTCTAGCGTTTCCCATCAAATGCATCCCATTGGTCAGCTGAGATTTTGAGGTTGCTTATTACAGCAGTCGAGCCTAGACCACCCTGGAGATCACACATGCGGACTGCTTAGTGCAAAACCTGGCCCGTCTTCTGGAAAAGAGCCGCCGAGCACGGCCTGAGGATTCGGGGTGGGAATGAGGGGAGGGCAGTGTCCCCTGTGTGAGGGGTGGCATGGATTCACAGCGGAGGAGGTGACTTGCTTGTTACAGACAGAAGCAAAGTGGTCCTCAGACTTCAGTCTGCCTCAGGATGACATGGTGGGAGGGTGTGGGCTGTTCCCCGCAAATACAGATGCTTCTCACTTCTGAAATCCCACTTTCTGATTCTTTAGGCCTGAGACTGGGTCCGGGATTCTGGGTTTTAAACAAGAAGTCCAGGTGATTCTGTTGCTGGAGGTCTCTGGGCTATGACTTCACTGACCCTGCAACACTCCTGGCAGGTTTGGCTTTGAGTCCCAATTCAGACACTAGCTGTCAACTTTGAGTCAGATGGTAAATTCACTGAAAACTCAGTTGCTTCCTCTACAAAATGGAAGACATAATGCTACTTGTCTCCCAAGTGCTGTGTGCAAATTCGGTGAGATAAAGTCCTCAGCAGGGTGCCTGCCACAGAGTGGGCATTTAGTAAGGATTACTAGTTTCAGTGACAGGAGTGATAGTAATTATTATTGTTTTGGTATTGAAAAGAGAAACCTGTGAGGCTTGAATGAGGTGGAGGCATGGCGGGGGAGTCTCTTGAATCAACACACTATTCGGATATTGAGAGTCACCATACCCCTAGGATCTGCGAGGCCAGTTCTGGCCGCCGTGACCATGATGGTCCCCTGGGAGCTCTTCCTCTTGGAAAATCGGACCCAGCCTTGGGCACGGATGGCCTCCCGGAGAAGGGACTTGGGCAGGTAAACAGCACACGCTCCCTGCGAGCACCCAGAGTGATGAGGCGCCTGTCTGCCTGCCGTTCTGCCCTCCCACCACATCACACTCTTATTGGGGTTAACAGTGCCTGAGCCATCACCATGGTCCCAAAGTCCAGTCAAGGCTTGTCACCATAATGGACTCAATTAACACTAGCTCTTGTGCAAAGAGCCATGTCCTGTCCAAACCACAAGGCATCTTTAGAGGCCTCCCCTGGGTCTAAAGTTGCAAGTTGTCCATTTATTCAGCCAGGAAGTGTTCTTTCCAGGTAACTGAGTGTGCTTTATTTCCTCTCTCTCTTTTCTTTTTTTTTAGCTTTTAATTTTAAATTGGAGTATAGCCAATTAACAATGTTGTGATAGCTTCAGGTGAACAGAGAAGGGACTCAGCCATACATACACATGTATCCATTCTCCCCCAAACTCCCTTCCCATCCAGGCTGCCACTTAACATTGAGCAGAGCTCCCTGAGCTACAGTTCCTCTCTTACTTCTCATGAATGGAAGCAACCTCTCCATCCTCTTGGCCTGAAGAGCTCCTACTTGTCTTTGAGGACTGGGCCCAGCATCTCATTTCCCAGGAAGCCCCTCCAGCAGGGTAGGTCCGCTTCCACTTTCTGCCCTTTGAGCCCTCCCTGCATTGAACTCCCATCCTGCAGCTTCTGCTGATGTCCGTTTCCCCCAAAAGGGTCTGAGCTCCTGGACTATTGGGGATATGTGTCAGTCATGCTTGGTTCTCACACATGAGAAAGTGACTACATTCTCAAGGCACATTATGTGTGATGAAACATGGGGATGAATGTCAACCCACCGTTTAACCTTAACAACTCAACAAGCACATGCCACATCAGCAATCTCCAGGGGAGGGTGGGCCCTGCGGCTGGAACACAGGCTTGTTAAGGGGCTATCAGAGATGCATTTAGGAGCATGACTTTTACAGGAGAATCCCAGTGGTAAAGGGGAGCCTCTTCCCTGACCTGCTGTGTTGCCACAGCGAGCCCTGGCTCATTTCTTTATGGGTCACATCTGCTTTAAGCTTTTTTTTCTTCTGTTTGTCCCCCCAAAGAATCCATGAAAGAAGGAGTGATAAGAGAGTGACCCCAAGTTCCTGGATTCTGGCTTTCCTGGCCTTTGTCAGCTCATATTGCAGATGCTAAGTCCTCAGGCCCGGGAGCTTGACCCTGACTCCTGATTAGAGCACGCGCATATTTGGGGGAGGTGTTCAGTATGGCTGGAGACTGACTGGCTGACCAGAGGCCAGATGCTAGCTGGGAAAGGAAAAAGCACTTGCCTCCCAGCCTCTAGGGCTTCCCTGGTGGCTTGGTGGTAAAGAATCTGCTTGCAATTGCAGGAGCCACAGGAGGCACGGGTTCAATCCCTGGGTTGGGAAGATCTCCTGGAGGAGGGCATGGCAACCCACTCCAGTATTCTTGCCTGGAGAATCCCCAGGACAGAGGAGCCTGGCGGGCTACAGCCCACAGGGTTGCAAAGAGTCAGACACAACTGAAGTGACTTGGCACACACGCATGCCCAACCTCAGCTCATATGGAAGAGAAATTGATTATGTAGGAGCTGATTATCAAACTGGAGAATGGTTTGAACACTTGACTCCTTTTTTTCCTGCTGCCTGACAGGGTGGAGTAGAACCCCTGTGAGAGGAGAGAAACATGCCCAGCACTTCCCAGCTCTGTGTTGCAAGGGGTTGAGGGAACCGAGAAGTCCCAGCTCCCCCAGTATCCTCACCTTCCCCAGCCTCGCTTTCCTTATCTGTTAAGGGGGTTACAAAACCTTCTTTGCCTAATGCGGAGTCTGGCTGGCATGGGGACTTTGATGTCTGCAAAGCATGTTGAGTTGATGAGCAAGTGGTTATCCATCTCCCTAGCCAGAAGCTTTGTAGGAGAGACTTCCCTGGTGGTCCAATGGCTGACTCTGTGCTCCCAAAGCAGGGAGCCTGGGCTCGATCCCTGGTCAGGGAACTAAGATCCCACATATAGCTAAGCTGACAGGCCACAGCTAAAGAAGCCACGCACTGCAGTGACGATCTGGCACAGCCAAAATACATAACAAAGTAAATTTTTTTAAAAAAGCTTGGCAGGAGAGTCATAATGGAGATTTGAATTTTCAGTGGGTTTTGTTTGCCTGCCAATCCCATTTGGCCAAGGCTTAGGAATCCAGCCTGGGTTCTGCCAGTATGGTCTCCATGAGACTGGATACTGTGTCCACACTTGAAGGTCACCATGTAGCCTTTCATCAATCCTGTCCCCATGTCACCTGTGACTGAGTGTTTAACTGCTGCGGCAGCCCTCGCTGCATGTGCCAAACCCTGTGTTAGGCAGAAGCCTGTGTATGACATGATGTATGAGCTGCCCGGGTTGCTAGCACAATCTGCATTGACTTTGAACAACACACACAGAACCTCTTACGGTTCTGTAAGCCAGCAGCTGGGTACAAGGTGAGAGTCAAGGGGTCAGCAGGGCAAGCTCCTCTTGGAGGCTCTAGGGAGACTCAGTTCTTGCCTTTTCCACCTTCTAGAGACCACTGGATCCCTTGGCTTGCGGCCCCTTCTTTAGTCTTTAAAGCCAGACGTGTAACGTTTTCAGATCTCTCTGCTCTGTCCTCATATTACCTTTTCCCTCTCTCTCCTCTAACCCTCCTGCCTCCCTCTATAAGGACATTTGTGATCGCACTAGGACCCACCTGAATAACCTGGGATCATCTCTCCATCTCAAGATCCTTAACTTGGTCGCCACCTGCAAAGTCCATTCTGCTGTGTAAGGCGATAGAGCTGCAGGTTCTGGGGGGCCAGGATGTGAATGTTGCAGGGCTGTTGTCCAGCCCCTCCCCACGTGTTCTCTGCCCTTCAGGTGGAGCGAAGGGGTACCACCCCCATGTTTCAGACCCTGAAGGCCCTGCTCACCCCAGCCTGCTCTCAGTGACACCCTTTCCACAGAAAAGGACTTAAACCGTTGGCCTACTTAGCAGGATGAAGGAACTGGGCTCCTGAGGGGTGGTGGCAAGATATCATTACATTATTTAGCCCTGTGTGCATTAGAAGTAGCAAATAATAAACACCAACTTCCACAATAAGGTAACAAAGTAAATAATACATTAAGGAAATGCAGCTCTCCAGGGTTGGAGCAGCAGTGGATGGTAACGGAGGCCTGTGGGGCGTGAGGTCATAAAGCTGTGGGCACTGCATGAGGGGATGTGGGGCGGGGCCAGCTTGGTGGTGTGTCCAGCGGGGTGGGGTCACCACCAACGCTGAGATGGCAGGGAGCGTCTTTCTGGAGCCCTTTATGAGACTTTCCGTGAAGCTGCCTGGCCACACTCACTTCAAAGCTGCTTGCTCTGCTGCCTCTTCTAGTGGGGCGGCTGTGGACCTTGGAGGCATCCTGTGATTTGTTGTATAGGTGGCTCTGAGTCCCAAAGACCTGGGTTTGAAGCCTGCTTCTGACACTTACTAGTAAGAGCATCCATCTCAGCATCTGTCTCATAGCACTGTTCCAAGGTCTTGAGAGTCCCTTGGGCTGCAAGGAGATCCAACCAGTCCATCCTAAATGAAATCAACCCTGAATAGTCACTGGAAGGACTGATGCTGAAGCTGAAGCTCCAAAACTTTGGCCGCCTGATGCGAAGAGCTGACTCGGAAAAGACCCCGATGCTGGGAAAGACTGAAGCAGGAGGAGAAGGGGATGACAGAGGATGAGATGGTTGGATGGCATCACTGACTCAATGGACATGAGTTTAAGCAAGCTCCAGGAGGTGGTGAAGAACAGGGAAGCCTGATGTGCTGCAGTCCATGCAATCTCAGAGAATTCGACAGAGCTGAACGTCTGAACAAAAAGATCAGACCGGAGCAGATGTGCAAGGCTCCATGTGTCAGGCTCAGGAGACGACGATTAGCTCTTTGTTTTCAGCTCTTGTGATGGTAACTGGCTGAATAACAGCCATAAACGTATCCAGGCCTGAATTCCTGGAGTCTGTGACCATGTCAGCTTACATGGCAAAGGGTGTGTTGTAGAGGTGATCAACTGAAGAATCCTGAGATGGGTAGAGGCTCCTGGACCATCGGGTGATCCTCCCTGTAATCAGGAGGGTCCTTACAGAGGGAGGCAGGAGTGGATTTGACACTGAAGAGGGCAGTGCGATGGCTAAAGCAAGAGGCCACATACTTGGTCTGAAGGTGGAGGAAGGGGGCCAGGAGCCAAGGAATGTAAACCAAGCTGCTCTAGAAACTGGAAAAGGCCAGGCTGTAGACGTCCCTCCAGAGCCTCCAGAGGGTGCTCAGCCCTGGGACAGTGGACACTGACCTTGGACTTCTGAGCTCCAGAACAGTAAGTGACTAATAGGTTGTCTTCTTTTTTTTTTTAATTTTTTGCCTACCTTATTATTTTTAAAAATTATTTATTTTTGGCTGTATCAAGTCTTAGTTGTGATTAGTTGCGGGCTTCTCTCTTGTGATTCAAGGACACAGATGCCCCCCAGCATGGGGGATCTTAGTTCCCCAACCGAGGATTGATTCTGAGTCCCCTTTATTAAGAGGAGGATTCTTAACCACTGGACCACCAGGGAAGTCCCTAGCACGTTGTTTTAAACCACCAAGATAGTGGTAATTTGTTACAGCGCCATAGGAAACCAACGGCACGATCATTCACATCCCAGTCCCTGCGCACAGGAGAGGACTGCCTAGAGGGACTCTAGATGGTCTCCTAGGCACTCTGGCCCTTGGTTCTGCACACTCAACATTGACTGAGCGTGCTGAGTACGTTTTCCTCAGTGTCAGACCTCCAAAATAAGGCAAGACCGTGCACGCTCTGTTGTAACGAGAAAGCTTGACAGCACCGGTATGCCGACTGTCTGTGGACTCCCAAGTCACACTGACCTGGACCACCATCCTTGCTCTAATTAGCTGTGAGTCTCCAAGCAAAGTGTTTAGAATCTTGGGGCCTCCCAGTCTGGCTCTTTAAGGTGGGAATCCTAATGGTATTTCTCTCATGGGGTTGCTGTGGGGATTAAATGAGGAAATAGACGAAAAAATTGTAGATTGAAGCCTGGAACATATGTTATTTATTAAGTGTCAGCTATTACTATGAGAGACTACCTACCACATTTTAAAGGGAACAGCAAGTGCAAAGGTCCTGGGGGCAGGAAGAAGCTGTGAATTCAAGAAACAAGGCAAAGTTCAGAAGAGGGAAAGAGTGGCATCAGGTGAGGATGTGGGGGAGTGAAGGCCACCTGAAGCATGTTCTTGGAGGCCACGTGAGGATTTATCTGTCTTAAGAACCAGGGGAAGTTTTGGAGTGGTTTTTAGGCAAACAGTGCTATAATGTGACTTGTATCTTTTAAAGATGACTCTGATGTCTGAGTGGACATTGGAAGAAAGAGAAGTCAGAGAAGCTGTTGGGCATCTGAGAAAGGGCTTTTGGAGGTGGGGAGTTGGGGAGGCATCCCAGAGGAAGGGACAGGTGTCTCAGATCTGAATCAAGAACATTAAGAGGCTGAGAAGAAATCAAAAGTCAGAAGAGGCAAGAGAAACAAGTTTTCATAGGTCCAATGGCATGGAGGAGCCTAGTGAGGATGGAGCAGAGTGGAAGATGGGGTGGGAAGCAGGTGGGAAAGGCAAGTGACATCTTGTGTGGAAAGGAATAGATATCAGAAAAGACCCTCATGTCCAGGACTGCCCTGTGCAGTGGTGCAGGCTGGTCACTGCACAAGGGTGCCCAGGCAGGTGGGGGGCAGGGAGTGGGGATGGTGAGAGGTGCTGACCATCAGCCATGTTCAGCTGGTGAAGTCGGGCTGGATCTGCCCAGAGAAAGGGTCATTTTCTACTTCCCACAAATGTACCTTTGAGTTCTGAGAGTGACCTTGCCCTGGGCTAATGCTGGTTGTGTTGACTTCAAGAATAAGATAGAAGACTTGGGGCAGAGCCACTGCTCACTCCTTGAGTGATCTCCAACGGGTCTGTAACCCTCTGAGCTTCATTTTTGTCATCTGTAAAAGGGGCACAATCCTCTCTCATCGGTGTTGCTCACCTGAGCCCCAGGGTTTAGAAAGGATGAAAGGATACTGTGTACATCCCTTCTTTCTGTAAACTGCGAAGCCCCAGGCAGCGTGAGCCATCCGTCTGCATGGCCCTCCTGAATGCTCTCACCCTGTGTGTGCTGGACAAGGTCCTCAACTGCCAGGTCAGCAAGAGACTTTCCCAGATACAGCTGGTCCTCTTAATACTGTTATTTCTCTTAACAATGCTTACTGCCTGACAATCATTCCAGTTCATACTTAGATTCTTCTTTTGCTTTTATCTTGCTTCATGAAACTATCAGTTAGATCCTCTCTGCTCAGTCACTTTTGTATTTCCAGCACCCAGTATGCCTGGCATATATTAAAGTGAAAGTGTTGGCTGTTCATTTGTGTCTGACTCTTTGCAACTCAACGGATGGTAGCCCCCCAGAATCCTCTGTCCATGGGATTCTCCAGGCAAGAATACAGGAGTGGGTTGCCATTTCCTTCTTTAGGGGATCTTCCTGACCCAGGGATTGAACCCGGATCACTCACATTGCAGGCAGATTCTTTACCGTCTGAGCCACCAGGGAAGCCAGTGCTTAACATATTAGATGCTCAATACCAATCTGCTGAACGAACCAAAAGAATGAATGGATTCTGTGCCGCTGGAGAGCACTGCAAATGAGTGGGGACCATCTCTCTTTCTCTCATATAAATTTATACACAGATACCAACCAAGGGCACATATACATGGGGGCAGCACCGGGGCCACCTGGGACTGGTGGGAGGAAAAGTGCCTAAACTTTTGAGGTTTAAAAAAAAAAAGATAAATGGACACTTGGAGGTGGACAAAAAGGCATAGAGAGAGGAGATGTTTATTTATCTTTGTCTCTATTTGTCATCTATCATATCTATGTCCCTACCATCTATCCTATCTATTTATCTACCTATCGTCTGTCCAGCTATCATACCTATTATCTATGTATCCATCATCTATCTATCATGTCTATTTGTCTGTCTGTCTATGTAGTAGTTAGTCACTCAGTCGTGTCCGACTCTTTGTGACTCTATGGGCTGTAGCCCGCCAGGCTCCTCTGTCTATGGAGTTCTCCAGGCAAGAATACTGGAGTGGGTAGCCATTCCCTTCTCCAGAGGATCTTCCTGAACCAGGAATCGAAGCCAAATCTACTTCTTTGCAGATAGATTCTTTATCCATGTATCTCTCATTTATCTATGATGTTTATGTATCTATCTATTGTTCATCATCTATCTGTCATCTACTCACTTTGTTGTTGTTAAGCATATTAGGAATTTTCCAGGACATACATGACAACTGGAATGATCCACTTGTCCCTCTTCTAACACAAACCTCAGTGAAGAGTGGTTGATCTGAAGTCACTTATGGCTGATTTTTCTGCCCAGGGAAAAGGCCAAGGGACAGAGAGATTTTAAAAGGGCACCAAAAAATACTAGCTCTTTTGATTTGGATCCATCGCATTTTAATTATGAATGATGAGAATGTTTCAGAAAGGGAATTTTGTTTCCTCTGGGATTCTTTCTGTGGCTGCTCCGTTGGAGAGGAATTTCAGACTTACAGTTCAGGAATCACACCATGGTAATTGTGATCGGATGAGCAGCCTTAGCAAAGAGAGAAGCTCTCAAAGTCTCGTCCTGTGTCCTGTGTGTATATCTGGGAAACTGGTCCTTCCCATCTGCTCTGGTTTCCCTCTGAGCCAGTGAAGCAAGGCGTCTTCCCTGTCTCGCATTTTCTGGAATTTAGCTCTAACTCATTTTGGAGAGAAGCTTCTTAGACCCAGGGATCTGTGCTTCTTGGTGATCTCTTCAACACAAATGTAGAAAAATTAAATTTTTTTCCATAATGAGATTTTCCCTAATGTCAATTTATTTATTGGATGCCTTCTGAGCTGTCCTCAGGAGCTGGGACTGTGGCCCCAGCCCCTGCTTTTGTCATAGATGCTTTCACTCATCAGAAGGGTTTGGAAAATATTTTACCCTTGACAGTGACCTGTATTACAATTAAAGCTTATGATGTGGGCTTCTTATTTGCCTAAGGAGACAACAAGATTTGCTATGTAATTTGAGAAGCACTTACAATACAGCTATCCATGCTGTAAGCTGATTATAAATAAAGTTCAGCCCAATTGCTTCCATCAGAATATCAGGATTCACAGTCAAAGAAAAGGGCACAACCCTGATGTGCAGTTGCTCGGCATCGCCTCGGTACATAAATCAGATTCTCTTAGCAACTGCTGCATATCATGTTTATTAAACACCTTCTGGCTATTACAGAGCAGGGTACTAAAGAAATCCTTCCTAAAGTCTCAGAAAATCTCTTTGCATATCCGCTGTTTTTAAAGCTGCTGGGGGTCAGCAGTATTCTTTCTGCCGAAGAGACAGTTGGGGAGCTTAGGGCTTGGGTGGGCTCTAGAAGTCCCATGGGGGAAGGAGGTTGATTTTTTTTTTTCTTCTCACTTCGAAAACAGAGTAACGTGTTGGGTCCCAGTGAAGTGACCTTCAAGTTCCATCCGGTGGAAGAGAAAATAATCTCTTCTGTGGCTGCAAACAGAGAACTGGGGGCTCTTGGAGCTGAAAGTGAAAGTGTTAGTCACTCAGTCATGTCCGACTCTTTGTGACCCCCATGGACTGTAGCCCACCAGGCTTCTCTGTCCATGGGATTCTCCAGGCAAGAATACTGAAGTGGGTTCTCATTCATTTCTCCAAGGGATCTTCCCAACCCAGGGATCAAACCCAGGTCTCCCGCATTGCAGGAAGATTCTTTACCATCTGAGCCACCAGGGAGCTGAAAGGGCTTCGAGACAATGTTGTATCCAACACCCTGGCAGGACAGATGGGAAAGAGAGAGAAGCAGAGAGAGGAGGTGAGGTATGCACACCGCATCACAGGGGACTGACAGCCAGGGAACCCGCCCACAGCCCTCAACTTCAGTGCATGAAAGCTTTCCAGTTTCTTTATTCATTCAGTTTATTTATTTTAATAAACAAAACATGGCTGCATTCTTAATGTATATTATTCAAACTGTACATGCCTAGAGGTAGCAAAAGGCTCCTTGTCACAGTCACTCACCTCCCTCTCCCTACCTACATACAGTGTGACAACATCTGAAGCAAGATGTGGATGTGATTAAGGACCCTGTGATGGGAATCATCCCAAAAGATCGGCGTTCAGTCGCCAAGTCTTGCCTGACTCTTTGTGATCCGACGGACTATAGCCTGCCAGGCTCCTCTGTCCATGGGATTTCCCAGGCAAGAATACTGGAGTGGGTTGCCATTTCCTCTTTCAGGGAATCTTCTTGACCTAGGGATCGAAACTGGCTCTCCTGAGTCTCCTGCACTGGCAGGTGAATTATTTACCAACTGCTATCCCACAATGGCACCCCACTCAAGTATTCTTGCCTGGAGAATCCCATGGATGGAGGAGCCTTGTAGGCTTTTTTCCATGGGGTCACTAAGAGTCGGATACGACTGAGCGACTTCTTTCACTTTTCACTTTCATGCATTGGAGAAGGAAATGGTAACCCACTCCAGAGTTCTTGCCTGGAGAATCCCAGGGATGGCGGAGCCTGGTGGGCTGCCGTCTCTGGGGTCGCACAGAGTCGGACACGACTGAAGTGACTTAGCAGCAGCAGCAGCATCCCACAGTGGCTCGAGTGGTAAAGAACCTTTTACCACTTGTTGGTAAGTCGCTAAGTCTTGTTTAGTTGCTAAGTCACGTTCAACTCTGTGTGAGCCCATGGCAGGCTTCTCTATCCTTCACTATCTACTGGAGTTTGTTCAAATTCATGTCCATTCAGTCAGTCACGCCATCCAACCATCTCATCCTCTGTTGTCCCCTTCTCCTCGTGTCTTTAGTCTTTCCCAGCGTCAGGGTCTTTTCCAAAGAGTCAGCTCTTTCCATCAGGTGGCCAAAGTATCGGAGCTTCAGCTTCCGCCTCAGTCCTTCCAGTGAATATTCAGGATTGAGTTCCTTTAGGATGGACTGGTTGGATCTGCTTATAGTCCCAGGGAGCCTCAGGAGTCTTCTCCAGCACCACAATTTGAAGCTATCAGTTCTTCAGTGCTCAGCATACACATGCACATATATGCGTTCCTTTCATATTGTTTTCCATGGTTTATCACAGGATATGGAGTCTAGTTCCCTGTGGAATGCAGTAGTTCCTTGTTGCTTATTCCTTCTGTACATCTAATAGTTTGCATCTGCTAATCCCAGGCTCACGCTCCATCCCTCCCCCACCCACCTCCCCCTTGGCGACCACAACTCTGTTCTCTGTTCTCTGTGAGTCTGCTTCTGTTCTGTAGATAAGTTCATCTGTGTCGTGTTTGAGATTCCAGAGATAACTGGCATCATGTGATATTTGTCTTTCTCTCTCTGACTTACTTCATTCGTATGGTCTTCTTTAAGTCCGTCCACGTTGTTGCCTGTGATACTATTTCATTCTTTTTTATGGCCTAACAGTATTCCATTGCATTTATACGCCACATCTTCTTCACCTGTTTATCTGCAATCTGCTTTTGCTTCTCCCGTAACTACATCTTAGAAATCCTCCTAGTCACTATAGAGGGATCTAGCTCTTTCTTTCTGATGGTTAGGGAGTGTTCCACGAGAGCAATGCACATCCTTTTTTGAACTCGCCTTCTGTGATATGGCAACCCACTCCAGTATTCTTGCCTGGGAAATCCCATGGACGGGGGAACCCGGTAGACTACAGTCCTTGGGGTCGCAAAGAGTCGGACATGACTGAGCGACATTTACTTTACTTTACTCGTTTATAAACATTTAGCTCACTTCCACATTTTTGCTCTTGTAAGCAATGTTTCAATGGATGTACTCTGCAAGCTACCTGTGTGGGTGTTTGAGAACTTCTCTAAGATAGATGCCTGGGAGGGAAATTGCTGGATCCAAGGGTACGTGTGGTTTTGGTTTTAATAAATTCTGCCTGATTGTTCTCTGAAAGGACTGAACTAATTCACATCCCCTCCAGGGGTATTGAAGGCTTTTTTTTAAGGCAGGAAGATAACTTTACTGATGATTTTGTATTAAGGACTTCACTTTAGAAGATTATATTCAATTCCACCAAGGGATCTTATAAAAACCAAGCCTTAAAATATCATGCAGTCATAAATTCCACTGTAGAAAAAAAAATCAGGAATGGTGGGAAAAGAGAAAAAAACAATAAAAGCAAAAATTGCCCATTGTCCCCCCATCTTCTGATAATCTCATTAGCAGCTTTTCTTTCTTGAAGTAGAATGTACACATAGATAATCTGGGCATGGGATCACACTGTACCTACTGTTACTGTTTGTAATTTTTTTTCATTCCAATATATGTCATGGAATCTTGTCCTTAGCAACTACCAAAAATCTACACAATCATTTCAGTGGTTGTACAAGATGTTTTTTTCAGGCCCCAGAGCTGGATATTAAGCATGTTTCCAGTTTTTCACCACTATAAGCAAAGCTGTAAGGATTTCTGCTCACACATCTGGGGGCACAGATTTCATCTCTCTTTCCTGCTTCCCTGTTCTTCTTTCAGAGCCCCTTCGAGGTTCCTGAAACATGCTGCAGCTACTCAGACATAGGGGCATTGCCCCGGTGTCATGGGTTTGCTGGTCACCGCTTCCCTGTCTCTGGTGCGCCCATTTCAGACCCTCCCAGGCACCACCGGGGACAGCCCTGAGCTCCTACAATGACCAAATCCCTCTTCTGCCCAGAGAGACTCGTATTAGTTTCCTGGCGTTGCTGGGGAAAGAGAATCGTATTCTCTTTCAGTTCTAGAGGCAGAAGCCTAACAGCAAGGTGTCCGCGGAGCCATGCTCCCACTGAAGGCTCTAAGAAAGAATCCTTCCTGGTCTCTTCCAACTTCTGGAGGCTCCTGGCACTCCTTGGCTTGTGGCAGCATCAGTCCAGTCTCTTCCTCTGTCTTCACATGGCCCTCTCCTCTGCCTCTCTCCTCTGCGCATCTTTTATAAGGACTTGTCATGGGGTTTAGGGCCCACTGGATAGTCTAGAATGGTCTCTAGAGATGTTAGGTTTAAGTATGTCTGCAAAGATGCTTTTTCCAAATAAGCTTACGTTCCCAGGCATCAGGGGTTAAGAAGTAAACATAGCTTTGAGGGAGCCGCCATTCAGTCCTCAACAAACCCCTCATGTGGTTGCCTTCCATGCTAGGGTGCCCCTCCCCTGATTTCCCCATGGGCTCTGCGGCCTCTGAGCAGCCGAAACACCTTCTCACATCCGGAGTTGCTCTGCAGCCTTTTGATTCTGAAAGCCTTTGAAGACACGGTGTTTGAGGTGGTTTCTCAAACCTTGATCACAGAAAGAGACCCCGTTTCGGGGAGGAGGTCAGTATGATCGCCCAGAAGCCCCTCAGAGGAGGTCTTAGTAGCTCACCTCCTTCAAGGGCCACTTCTCCTTACTCCTCCTCCAGCTTCATCTCGTGCATCGTGGCCCGAGGCAGGAGGCCAAGTCAGGCTGGGGTCTGGAGTCCCTTAGATAAGCAGCCACGGCACCGACCAAGGAGTGAAGACTGTGCTTTAAAAGGCACGGGTCCATCAGGTCATAAAAACGGAATGGAGCCGGGTCGGCATTTCAGAGGCTTGAGTTCCTACTTTGAAGCTCCGGGACCTCGGTGAATCTCCTTTCTTTATGGGTTGATTTGATGTTTAGAAACGGTCAGGACTGGAATGGCTCGTAAGACGGATGATGAAAAGCTGAAGAAGACATCTGGAATGAAGAGGTTGAGGGTTGATGAAGTTGGGAGCGTGTGCAAAACGGAAGGCGCTTCTGAATATGGCGTCTGGGGGAGCTGAGCCCCGCCACCCCCCACCCCCCACCACTGTCACTGCCTCAAAGGGACAACATGGAGACTCAGAAATTCTCGTATTTTAGGTCTCAAAAACATTATTTTTTGAGAACATCTTTCTCATTTTCTTCTTTCCATTACTCAGACGTAAGGGTGAGCAGGGAATTCCCTGGCAGTCCAGTGATTAGGGCTCCAGATTTCCACTGTAGAGGACACAGGTTCGATCCCTGGTTGGAGAACTAAGATCCCACAAGCCACAAAGGACAGCCAAAAAAACAGTAGTAATGATAATAAGGGTGAGCAGTTTGATGGGAGAACATTTGCATTTTTGCCTCCTGAGTCTTAGTTCTCTCACCCTCCATCCAGGTAGACAGCTGTCTTATTTGATGAGAGATCTGAACAGAGCTCCCAAATCACCCTTGTTCTCAGCCCTTAATACATTTATGAACCAGAAAAATATGAAAGGGTTCAGTTCCAGGGGACTCACAGAGTCACTAACTTTTTAATTTTTTTAACTCAAAAGTAGAAAGAATGAAACACTTTCCCGGGTACTGTCACCATCGTGTTATAAAGGAAAAATAATTTTAAGGAAATTAAAAAAGAAAAAAAAGGAAAACTAAAAAAATAAAAAATAAACAGAAGGATTCTACAGCAAAAAAAAGAAAAAAAGGAAAAAAAAACGTCGTTTCCAAGTAAAGAACTGTCTTACAAATTAAACGGATTTTGCTTTGAGAAAAACTCGCCATATTTGTCTCACTCTTCTCATGTGGCTGCTGGTTAGTGAGAGCTTTGCTAAAAACCTAAGGGTCCACTGAAGCCACTGGCCTCCCATGAACAGGAGCTGGAAAACTAAAAATCACAGACTTAAGTGTTGGCCATGGTTTTCTTAAAGGCTGACAGCCACTCCATAGGGTGGATGCTGTGGCTCCATTTTATGTGTGAGTCTAAGTGACTTTGCTCAAATCCACAGGTGTATCTCTAAGTGGGGTCAGGATGGGAACCTCACGGGCTTGACTCCACACCCTGTGATCTTTCCTCCCTCCATGTCATCTTCCATCCAAGTGATCGTAGGCTTTACAGACTTACCAGCCCAAGCACTCACGAGGCCATTTCTTCACATGAGGCCCTGTGCTAGGCCCTGGGGATACAGAGATGAATAAAACTCAGTTCCTGACCCAACGAGCTCACTTTCCAATCCAAGCAAACAACAGATTCACAGAAAAACCCAAGTGATACACAGCCGTGAATGTCAGGGGGCTGAGCATGTGCCCCGGTCACTGTGAGAGTTTCCAGGGGCCAGGGTCCTTAGGGAAGGTGGCAGCGGAAGATATACACAGTATTGTGTCTGTAATCAACACGAAATCTACATGAATGAGGAGATGAAAAGGTTTCCAATAACCATCCCGTCAGGAGCAGGCTCATGGTGCTGGCGAGCCTGTGAATCTTTCCCGGGGGTGATTTGATAATCTACACCATTTTTTAAAATGTGCATTCCCTTTGCACCAACAATGCCACTGCTAGGAAATTATTTCAACTCCTAAATAAATTCTCTGATTACGATCAGAGACGTGTGCACCGGCAAACATACCAAGGATGTTCATTACAGTCCTGTGTGTAATACTAAAAACCTATTTAAAAAATAAATGCCTGTCTTGAAAGAGAAATCTGTTCGTAAGAAAGCAAAAGCAGAGTCAAGCCTCGCCCAGATTCTAGTTCAGGGGTTTCCTTTAAAGGCAGAGGTGTGTGGGGTCTGGGATCCGACAATGCTGGAGGCTGAAGTGTGTGACCCAGAGCAGGTCACCACCTCTTCGGTGCTCAGTTTGGGCTAAGGAGGTGGAGATACAAGAAGCTGCCTCCCCAGGGTTACTCAGAGGGCTGAGAGAGGCAGGACGGTACTCAAAACTCATCTAGCAATGGGGTGAAGGCCCGGGAGAGGGACAATCCTCTGAGGAGGTGTCAGGGGGAGCTGTTATTTTAAAAATTCATTTCTGGTCTCAGCTTTAAAACCGGTGAATTTTACAGAAACCTGGTGCAGGACCTGTCAGGGATGGAGATGAGCCGGGGATGATTGGCGGGGAGGGGGGCCGTTGTCTGTCCACGATGAGCCCTGGGGCTCGCTGCCCCAGGAGCCCCTCGACTCACTCAGACGGGGGTGCAGAATCGCGGGTCTGTGCCACTTGGGTCATTTACGCTCCCCTGGTATTTAGCACGAGAGGAGGAGTAATTGCCCTGGCAGAGTCCTGGCTGAATTCCAATTTGGGTGATTGCATTCTGCCTACTTAAAATTCCCTTCTCCAGTATCCATGGTAGAAGCGATTCTTCAAACCCTCTCCTGTTAGGGGGAAAAAATTAAAAGAAAGGGATCAGCCTAGCCTTGTCTACCATGGAATATAGGACTTTTCTGTGTACCCCAGAAGTGGTTTCTTTTCAAACGGGGAGCAAAGGAGTCCAGTTGGAATAAACTTGTCAAACATGCTGGAATTTTCCAGAAAGAAAAATTCCAAGGGGAAGCAGTGCAAAGTGAATATGGAGAATTCACCTAAAAGCCTTGAAAGTGAAAGTGTTAGTTGCTCAGTTGTGTCCAGCTCTTTGTGACCCCTATGGACTGTAGGCCACCAGGCTCCTCTGTCCATGGAATTCTCCAGGCAAGAATACTACAGTTGGGTTGCCATTCCCTTCTCCAGGGGATCTTCTGTCCCAGGGATCCAACCTGGGTCTCCTGCACTGCAGGCAGATTCTTTACCATCTGAGTCACCAAGGAAGCCAGTAAAACACTCAGAGTCTTTTAGGTGAAGCTCCTGAGTTGCCTGCTCCCGCTCAGTCGGTCAGCTTCATCAGACCTCTGTCCCCTACCAACTGCTCACCCTCCCGTAACCTCCCCATAACACCTCCTGCCTGTTGCATGCTCAGAGTTGCTTAATTATAGAATATGAAATTGTTTCCTTTCATTTGGATTGCTATTGGAAATGATGTATGGATAACAGCTTGAGAATTCAAATTATACTACGGATCAACGGGACCCGAGAGAAGAAAAAAATGTTTTGACTATAACACTAAACAAACTGGGCTGGATGTCAGGGAGACACCAGGCCGTGGAAATTTCCAAGTGCATGAGTTTCACTTGTCCTAAGTGGCTTTATTAATTAATATGTGCTAGGACTTTCCAACATTTGTACCTGATGCATTTTTTTAAAAACACACAAGCAGGAACGCGCCCGCGCGCGCGTGCACACACACACACACACACACACAACACACATGGTTCAGGAAAAACAGGGAAGTTGGATTTCATGAAGTTTGCCCCTCCCTCTGTGTTCCACTGCACTTGCAAGCGATTCTTCAGAAGTCTCAGCTTCCTATTTCCACTGGTCTGAAAGAAACCACAATTAACCCCTGATTTACGGGAGGGCTGAAGCATCTGAAATATGGGAAATCTCCACGAGGGAGACAGCAACACGGTGAGTCTTCTGTGCAGGCTGTTGCGGGAAGCTGGTCTTCAATCACCGTGTCTGTGCGTGTGGATTTACAACAGCGTCCGTGCGCAGCTGAATAAAACACCCAAGCACTTGACACAGGTGAAACCTGCATTCCTCAGGGTGTTCTCACCCCCCTGCTCCCCGGGCTGTACGAAAACGACTGGCCCACACATCTCTGTGTTCCCCCTTCCACTACAGGGCAGAGATGGCCGTAAGCTAATGACTTCACGGTGACTTCGCTGCTCTTCCTACCTCTTCTGTGTCTGGGCGAGGTGGGAATAACACACAATTACACTGGGCCTCCTTTCCTTGGAGCCATCCACCCTCAGATGGGCTAACAGTCAAGGTTGCATGGAGAGCCTTCCCTCTGCTGATGCTGATGCCAGCAGAAGGAAATCTTCCTACCTGAAAATCCTTATAATTTGGGGGTTGAGCTCACACATCTGGCTCCTCGGCGGGGGGTGGGGGGCGCTATACCTAACTGCCAGGGTGTCTTCCTAAAAGAACCCAGGGGCGTTCCTGTCAGTGCAGCAATGGAACTGCCTGAAGAGATCGACCCTCTGGTGAATATCCAGCTCTGTTCTGTGGCCTAACGTTTGGACTGAGTCAGGCTGACACTGAATTCCCACCCAGGCTGGCTCCACATGGTCCAGGAGGGCGTGTTTTGATGCTGGGAATGGGGAAGGCTTTGGGTCAGAGCTCTGGAGCCGTGCGGAAAAGCTGCTCTGTGCTATTTCTGCCCTTGGTCCCGCAGAGTCCTGCAGAGCTGAGCTCTCTGCACACGCCTCCCTCCTTCCTCCTTTCTTGGCGCCTGTGCAGCTCCATACGTTAACCCTGGCGAGTGCAAGCTTGGGGTTCCTCACCCAGGTGGTTCTCCCACCAGCCTGTGGCTTGGGCTCCATCTGCAAAAATCAAACCTAACAGAGAGGGCTGAGATGCAGCAGCAACTCAGGAAGCGAACTGACAGGTTTCCATTTCCTCCAAACCATTGCTATCTTCTCTAAAATCTGATTCTCTGTCTTCCAAATCCTGTTTTAAAATTTTTCAAATGACTGCTTATTCAGAAAGATGATGACCGAAACTCTATGAACTAGGAGCCCCATTTTAACGGGTATGGCTCCAAAGAACATCCCACAAAAGAAAAGAGAAATAAAATAAAAGGAGGTATTTCGATCAAACCTGGTCAAAATATACCAATCCATACACCACCACCACCCCACCCCTTTCTAAATGGAGTATTATTTTCCTGGTCTCAGCCGCATGTATTAGTATCACTGCCTTTAACAACTGGGTTTGATTTTCTTACAGTGCAGCTGACTGACAAGAAAGAGGTGAGGAGTGAACGCTGCAATTTGAGAACCTCTTTGGTCAGCTCTTGGAAAAGAACGAACTCTCTCCTGTTGAAACGAGCTCAAGGTTTTTCAAGAAGCCAGCATGAGCAACTTGGATTCCGAAACCGAGGCAGAAGTGAGTGGCAGCGAGACTTTCAGGGGGTGGGGGAAGAAGTGGCTTGTGTTTAGTGCTTCTCCGCTGTACGGAGCTTCCGATCGCTGGCAATGTTTACTAGAAAACAAAACCCATTTTGTGAGTCCTTCCTTGGATAAAGCACAGATCACCGCCTCCCCCCAGCACACACACCCTCCACTGCAGCTGTTTTGTTCTTCAAATACATTATCACTTTTTAAACTGATGGTAAAGGAAAGAATACATTCATTTTTCTGCCCAACAAGGCTGCAGGAGAAAGGAGGCTCAGCCGCTGAGAAACAACAAGGCATAATGTTGTTTTTCAAAACACCACTAGCTTTGCCTTCTTCCTTTTAATAGTACTCATTTTCCTTCTTAGAAAAGGGGTTAAAATTAGTAGGCACATTTCATATTAGCGTATTTCATGCAATAAAGCATAAATTATTTAAAATAACACGACCTTTTATCTTGCACCTTTTGAAGGAAGCAAATTAAAAATGTAAATTGGGAGCTAATTAATATGCAAATGTATTCATTCGCAGTTAACAATTAGCAATTAAACCTGCAGTGTCTACAAAGAGCACGGACAAAATTAGTAACTTAATTTATCATTAAAAAATGAAAACGTACACAAAATTTTAATTGACTTTCAAAATATTTCCCCTGCTTTTTTCTTTCCATTTTTTAATACCAGAAAAAAAATTTTTTTCTTAAATATTGTGCCCGAGCTCTACAGATGAATCTGGGCACAGGCAGGATTCGGGGGAGTTCATTAAATAGGATTGGAGGAAAGCATGTTAGGAAAAGTTTGCCTTTTAATGAGGTATTAAAAGATGACATTTAAGAGTGTTGACTTGTGTTTCATAGTCGACTTCAAGAGAGAAATAAATACATAGATTCTTCTGTGTTTGGGAATATGGATGACAGAGATTTGTACAGATAAGTGGAGTGGGGTGTGCACTCGGCCTGTGTGCATAGACATGGGACTGGCTGTATGTGTGTGCGCGCGTGCGTGTGTCTACCCGCACCTTCTAGAAGACGCATAACAAACACGCAGGGTCATTTAAATGCTTCTGGTTCAGCTCTGAGAATTCCAGTACAAAACAGTTGCATGGAGAATCAGCAACAAATAGCTCAAGATGTAAATAAGACGCTGTAGGTTGATCATGATATACGTTAACATTCAGTGTTTCATCTCTGCTTCTCACTACAACCCAGACTCACACATTTTCCACTTTCTCTTATGGAGGATTTAAAGAGCAAACCTGCACGTTTTCCTGAACTGGGGGTTCATTCGTGACACCCCTTCTGCATCAGCCTAGCTCTCTGCCTGCAGATGTGGGCTTATATTTTTACATACTCACTTTCTAATGCTATGCGGCATAGGAAAGAACCCAGCAAACATAGGATCTGTTGCTGGCAACCTTATTTTGGTTATTTAAACAGCACCTGCTGCTCCGGCTCCATTGAGAGCTTGCTATTTCATTCACAAGTGTTTCTTGTGGTTTCACTTCGCCATTCTGCATTCTCCCCTTCGTGAACTTGGTTCCTGTTCCGGACAGGGTGGCATCTTGCTGTCTCTTTGTGCCGGGCGCCCTTCTGGTGAGAGCGGGACCTCGTTCTCACCTGCTGGCTTGGGATTTCACCGCCAACAGGGACATTGCCGTGTGCTGCTGCAGTGCTTCGAGGGTAGTTTGAACCGGGATCAGGGGTCTGACTGCTTTCCTCACCAGGCCCCAAACTGGCCGGGGTGCAGTTGAGCTCACATTTTCCACCTTATTCTCTATTCCCAGTCATGAGAGACAAACGGCATCTAGGGTGAAAATATCAAAGACCACGAGCCGTGGCAATAAGCATCAATTTCATTTGGTTCCACAAATGGCAATTCTGCCTTCCTAACGGATGTATCAACAGTGACAAATTGTTCTTGATTAAATTGTTATTATTCTTACGCATTTAGCTGGCTGTTTGCATAAAGCTAGAGAAGATATACGTATGTACAAGGAAATCTTCTTTCTTCACAATTGTACCAAAGGAATACATTGGTTTTTCTCCTAAATTTGTACTTCTTTGGGGCCCTCTTAACACGTTCCCAATATATCCTATGCTCCAGAACTTTCCAACAATAAAAGCAGCCTTTTAGGAACAAACAAAAAGACTTAGTCTTAATGGAAAATTAGATAATACGCTAAATACAGCTCCTGACTTTGGCAAAATTGTAATTTGGATCTGGTAATTTCTGTTTTCCAGGAAGAAATTTTAAATCAGGCCCCCACCTTCACTCTAAGGATAGAAAAGATTTTCATCCCCATGAACCAGCTACAAACCCCAGGCTGGGGTCTGAAGGGTTTGGAGGTTCATATAGAAGGCACTTTAGAACCAGCTTACAAACACTAATGCTTTGTCTTTTATAGGAAATAAGCACCATTCTATTTCAGTGGGGAAAAAATGTGAGTCTCATCAGCAGTCACTTTTCATGGACTTTTTAGGTTTTGAGCATCTTAGAAGCCCTTTTATTCCCTCTGAAATCTCAGATGGACGCTGAAAGAGAATAAAGACTTCTCCCCTCCAACCAGGACAGGACTTGATAGGAACAGCCACCAAACCAAATGAAAACAGAAGCCCGCACACCTTACACCGCATCAGCCAAAATAGACCCACACGGCGCTCCGTACTTTCTTTCTTTCTTTCTTTCTTCTTTTTTTTTTTAATGTGTGTGTGTGCTTCTGCGCCCGCGATATTAAGCAGCTAACAACAATCTGAGAATTAAGTTACCACAATTAGGAATTAGAAGCAGGTGGCATAATAATGGTGCTTTTTTCATTTCATTTATTAGCAAAAAGGAGAGAGAGAGGAGCTTCATTATTTTCATCAGCGCTTCGGTAAAAGCATAGCAATTTGCAACACAAAAATCATTTCAAGTACCTCAGCCTCGTGCAACCCTCGTTTCTTTTTTGCTTTAAAAGCCTTTTAAAGTTCATTCTCCCACCAACCCGTTCCCTCCCATTCTGAAGGATGTGTGTGTGTGTGTGTTTGTGTGTGTGTGTGTTTGTGGTGTGTGGTGTGTGTGTGTGTCTTATGTGGAGTGATGCGTGCTCGTGGGATCAGACTACTTCTCCTAAGCAGTTCTGGGGATGCAGCGTGGAACCCGGAGTTGGAGGGGCCTCTGGGTTAAGCGGCATCTCGCGCTGTCCTTTTTCCTGCTTGTCAGTTAATTTCACCCGGGCTTGTCTCCGCCCTGCAGAGAGTCAATTCAGGTGCACCCTCTCCCTCGATCCATCCAAGCGCGCAACATCCCTCCGCCCGGCTATAGCCGGGCCAGCGCCCCTGGCGTCCCGCGCGCACCCCACTACCGGCGGGCACCCCGCACCTTGCAGGCCCCCTTGCCGTGCGCGTCCGGGGGCCGCTCTTCGCTTTGCCGGCGCGGCGCAGCGACCCTTGCGCGCCCTCTAGCGTCGACATCCGGGATCGCCACGGGCCGGCCCGGCAGGAGCCAAGGGCAGCATCAGGCACTCGGGAGGATGCTGGGGGTGCCAGGGGTACCCAGGCGCACGCGTTTGCGGGAGTCCCCTACGAACCGGCCGCTGGGGATGCGCGAGTCTGCCGCAAACTCTGGGGAGTCCTTTCCCTGTCTGGGGCCTCTCGGTCGTGTGGCCCCACAGTTGATATTCCCTGGGTCCTGGGCTAGTAGGCCGCAGGCCCGGCTGGCCGCCCACTTTGGTTTAATGCCGCCGCCTGCGTTCTTCTGGACCCCGCGGCGATCTCAGTGCGCGTGGGGCCAGATTTCCTCCAGCGAGCGCTGCAGGCTCAGCGCGACCCGCTTCTCGGTGTCTGCCCTCCCCACGTCCATCCCTCGGGGCTCTTCGGTCTCCAAGCGCCCCTGA
>SJXQ01012914.1:201459-248067 GCA_006408695.1 Aepyceros melampus
GATAAATCACCGGCCGCTAGCTTAATCATCTCTAATGCAAGCCGACTTCCTCCTCATCCCCTGCATTCCAATCAGTGGCGTTCCAAACCTTGGGAGATGAGCGCTGGTCTTCTGGGGTCACAGGCACGCACCTTCTGCAGCCCAGCCTGGCCTGGCTGTTTGTTTGTGGTTTGTTTCGTGTTTTTGCTATAAAAACACAGCGTATAGGAATTCTTTAGAATCCACTATTTGCATCTAAGGAGTGGCATTTAGTGAGGATGGAAATGTGGTTGGAAGGTAGTGGGGGAGGGAAGAGGGCAGGGAGATGACCCTCTGCAGACTCTCAACTTCCTGGGAAAAGGAGGGCTCCTGCCTGGAGATTTGACAGCCTCTGATCCAGGCACACCACTTTTAAAGATGGGTCCGGTTTCATTCGCCGTGAAGCTTTTCAAAGGCTGTTGGGATTTGAGAAAAGGATCAAGCACCCAAATAATAAAAGGAATTCAGATCAAAACAATGGATTAGTACATTAGCCTATAAAGTGAGCAAAGATTAGTACAACCAAACTCCAGGCTGGTGAGAGAGGAGAGAAGGTGGAGTGCATGCAGAGCTTTGGGGAGTATAAACGGACACAACCCTTTTGGAAAGAAATTTGGCAATCCACATCAAGAACCTTTGAAATGCTCATACCTTTTGACCCCGTAATTCCACTTCTGGGAATCAAGCCCAGAGAAGTAATCTGAAATGAGGAAAGAGCTTAATACCCAGAGATGGAAATCGAGCTGCCATTTATGAAACAAAAATTGGAAATAACCGAAATATCCAGTAGAAGTGGACTGTTTAAGTAAGCTCTGGTCTACCCACCGCCTTAATTGATGCTGGCGTGGAGAATCATGTTTGTAAGAGCACAAAGAGGAGACAAAATCAGGATTCAAAGCTGAGCCCACGGTGTGATCACAGTGACACTCAACAAAGTGAAACTCACACACAGAAAACACCATCACGTGTGTTTCTGCACAGGGGAACTAGGGGTGATATTTGTCCCCCCTTATTATTCTAGCCCTCTTTTGACTTTCTCATTTTTTGGAAGGAGCATGAATTTTCCTTTAGAATAGAATAAAACAGTTGCTTTTCTTTTTCCTTTTTAAAAGTGGTTGTGAAAGTGACAAGAGCTTGGAGAAGAAAGGTTACTGTGGATAAACAGAAGGAAACCAGGTCCCAGGATGAACTGGGGCTGTGAAACAGAAGTGATGGAGTGCTCAGATCCTAAGATGATGTGGGGATAAGAGACAATGCCTGGCTTCTGGAGGAGAATGGACTTGGGTTGGAGTCCTCATCCAGTCCCTGACCTGGGCAGTGCGGGGCTAATCCTAAAGTTTCCTGCCACCTTCGCTATTAAATGTGGGTTGGTTCCTTCACCCTGCCCAGTCCTCTGGGTCCGCAGCTTACATCTCCTGTGGCCCTCACTAGCTTCCTGTATGCTGATGCCTCAGTAAGGAAGATGCAGAGAACACCGGCTTTGGAGAGAAAGCTACTTCTCGTTGGCGTTTTAATTCAAAACCCTCTTTGGGATCCTCATGTGGGCCTTCCCTCAGCTGTAGCAGTAGCTCTGGGCTCCGTGTACCACCGACAGCAATGTAGCTGATTCCTAAAGTATTCTGAGTGGTACGCTCTCCTGGAAAGGGTCCAAACTGCTGTACAAGCAAAGCCTCTGCTTGTAACCCAGGGCTGTAAATTTCATGACATTTAGCCAGGAAAACTTAGCCAGGAGTCTCATCACAGACAGGACACTTGTTACCCTGTTTATCTTTCTCTCCTTTTCTTTCTTTCTCTTTCCTTTCCTTCTTTCTCTCTCGTTTCTTTCTTTTGCTTTCTTTTCTTTCTTTCTCATCTTTCTTTCTGTCCTTCATTCAAGGCTGACCCTGGATAAAACTGGGAGGTTGAGGAAGTTTATTTTAGATGACCGTTCACTTCTCATTTCAGAATCTTTCCTCTCTTGCCAGAAATTATCATGCTCTCTCTCCTCCCACCCGACAGCTCTGCCCAGTAGAACATTCTATGATGCTGGAAACGGTGTATAATCAGTGCTGTCTGATATGGTAGCCACTGGCCACCTGTGACTATTGAGCACTTAAAATGTGTCTAGTGCCCCTGAGCAACTGAATTTTTCATTTCACTTCATTTTAATTAATTTAAATTTAAATCAGATAGCCACATATGGCGGGTGACTGTAGTATCGGATGGCGCAGCCCTATAAAAACCTGTCCTCGGTTCTGCCTCTGGCCTTCCACAGACTCAGATCCATCCTTTATGTCCAAACATCATCAGCTTTTCAGGCCTCGGTCTAGATGTCACCCAGGGGTGTGTCAGAGCCAGCCTGGACCAGCCCGCACCAGCTCCCAAGAGCACACGTGTGCCTCTCTTCATAACCCTGCAGTGACTTCCCACTGGGAGCTTGACTCAGCTTGACTCATGAGAGTCTTACGGAAATGGGCAGAGCAAGTCCATTTTCTCCACGGAATTGGTTGTTAAATATTTACCATCACACCTTTGTGTAACAGCCACGACTTGCACACCCTAAGAGCAGGTATCTCCTCTTTAAACAATTGCGTGTTTGTTTATTTTCAGCTGTGCTGGGTCTTTGTTGCTGCGTGGGCTTTCTTCTCTAGTTGTGGCAAGCAGGGGCTACTCTCCCGGCATGGGGCAAGAGCTTCTCAGTGTGGTGGCTTCTCTTGCGGAACGCTGGCTCTAGGCCATGTAGGCCACAGTCATTGTGGTGCACAGGCTTCGTTGGCCTGCGGCATGTGGAACCTTCCTGGACCAGGGGTGGAAGCTTCCTGGACCAGGGGTGGAACCTGTGTCCCTTACACTGGCAGATGGATTCTTAATCACGACCACCGGGGAAGCCCGTGTCCCCTTTTGCTCTCTGGGTACCTCCCTTGTCTCGCCCTCATCCTGGCTCCACTGAGCTAATGTCCCACCAGCTCCCAGGGGTCAGATTGGGCCCGTCGTCTGGGATCCAGTGGATTCCAGGGCTTACATCTCTCAGCGGGCTCTCATGCTGCTTGCACGTGTTTGCCTCCTCCGTTAGATTTCAGGTTCCTCGAGTGAAGGTAGTTCTTATTTGGTTTAGTGCAGAATCTCCAGGGCCTAGCACATAGTAGGTGCTTGATAAGTACCTGTTGGATAAAGCTTTTTAAAGGCTTAGTGGAAAGAACCTGGAGCTGAGAGCCCATATCTGGGGCAGCCCTGGGTTCGAGTTCTGCCCTGGTTTTCTTCTCCGTCATGTGACACTCAAGAATGCTCCGCCCCCACCCATGTTACATGTACGTAACAATCTCTTTCCTGTCCATTTCCTGGACATCTTGTAAGGGTCAATAAGATATCAGAATGCTTTGAAAAGTCAGGCACGTAAACAAATTGCTTCCAGAAGTCCAACGACATTTTGAATTTTCTTTGGTTCTTTGTCATCTTAGGTTGGACCGTCAGAGAGGACCAGAGGGGGTCTATCATCTCCTGCAATTTAACTGAAATGGAACCAGCACAGCAGCCAGTGAGTGTGTGGGAGAGGGCTTGAGACTCTGCAGCTCACCAGACACCCACCTTGAAGGGGAGGTTGCAAGTTCTTTTCTTTCTCTCATCAGGGAAGTGGAGACGGCTCCAGCCGAGGAGTCTTCTGTTTACGGACTCGTGTGGTGGTGGGGAAGGCTGAACTCTTCGGTGTGAAATTGTTCTCTTCTGACATGTAGGAAAGAGATTCTCTTCTGAGAGCCCACAAATATTTGTCAGTTATTTTTCTCTTGGAGAAGTGTTTTTCTCAAATCTGCAATGCTAAAGACCGTCGTGGGCATTTCAGCTTCTGTGGCCTGTGAAAGTTGACTGCATCCCAGGGCTGCTCCAAAGGGGTTAATTGCATCTAAGCATTGGAAAGTGATTATCTAATTAAACTTTGAAATGGAATGGTAAAAACGCTGGGTGACAGACTGTCTGTGGGAGGGTCCCCTGAGGTGCTCTCCATTTATTGCTAATCATCTTTCTTGCCCAGGCGGAGCCAGTTTCCAGCAGAGCACATGCTCAGACCACGCTCTCCCCAGCTCGGGAGTCACTCAGAGATTTCTCAGGCAGATTCCTCCCTCCGTGTTGCGTGCCCTGCCTGAACTCTGCAGTTGTGCCTGGCTATCTTGAAAGGCTATCATCCCTGGTCTCCAGCTCTCCCTAATTCCTATTTAAAATCAGAAAGCTATGTCTATACTTAGAACCATGGAACCAAAGAAATTTGAAGGGTTGGGAGTTATGCTGAATATTTATGACTGTTGCCCAGAAAATTGGGGTTCGAGACCCAGGACGCCTGCCATAAAGTCTGTGCACGTGTCATATCCCCCTCATTGAAATCTGCCGGCTCTAGATTCTCTGGGCCAGGGCTCCTGCCAGGTACCCTGGTGGAGTCAGAGTGAGTCTGGACCATGTGCTCCGGAGCAGCCTGTGGGCGAGAGGGGAACAAGCTGGAGGAGCCAATGTGGAGATTGTTCTTTGTCACTTGAAAAGCAATCTCGTTTGTTCTTCATTTGTCCTGGTGATGTGGTTCCCTACATCCCTGCCATTGTCTAGAGGTAGAAAATGAGGCTCAGACCCCTTAAACAACCTCCTTGAGTCCTTCAACACTGAACTTCCTAACCTCGAAACTCATGTCTTTTTTTAAGTTATATTATTAATGTATAGTTAATTTACAATGTTGTGTTAGTTTCTGCTGTACAGCAGAGTGATTCAGTTACAGGTAGATATACAGTTTTTCATATTCTTTTCTATCATGGCTTATCTATTGAATCTCGTTCCGTGTGTGATACAGTAGGACCTTGTTGTTCATCCATTTTCTTTTATTTTTATTTTCATTCGGAGGATAATTGCTTTACGATGTTATGTTGGTTTCTGTATATATATTGAATCTAGGAAAATGGTACTGATGAACCTATTTGCAGGGCAGGAACAGAGACTCAGACGTAGAGAACGAACTTGTAGACACAGCAGGGGAAGGGAAGGGTGGGACAAATTAAGAGAGTAGCTTTGAATTATATACATCGCCATGTTTATCCCTTTTACATACAATAGTTTGCAGCCACTAATCCCAAACTCCCATGCTATGCCTCCCCTCCCCCCTCCCTCTTGACAGTCACATGTCTGTCCTTTACGTCTGTGAGTCTGTTTCTGTGTGGTGGGTTAGGAACTCGTGTCTTTTTATCTGCTGGGCTGGATGCCACGGAGACCTTGACAAGGAAAGATTCCTGCCCTCTGGGGATAAGAAGGAAAATGTCACAGCAGAGATGGCGTTTGACTTTGACGTTCACTGATGGAGCTTGGCCAGTAAGAGAAAAGACACAGAGAAAGGCAAGTGGGCGTAGAGTTTGGGGACCAAAATGTTGGCAGAGTGACTTGAAGCCTTGTACCTTGCTTTTCTGTATTTATTTTTGAACGATGCCTTTATATGGTGGTAAACATTTTGGAGCCCCCGTCATGTGCCAGGCCCTGGGGTGTTAGAGATGAAGCAAGCAGATGAGGTGGTCCTTCTTATGTTCTAGTGGAACAGTGGCAGGGTTTTGAAGAAGACGGGCGTGCTCAGATCTGAGTTTTAGGACAGTCCTTATGGTGACAGTTTGGAGGAGGGGACGGGCTTAGAAGGTCCTTGAGGAGACTCCCGTGAAAGGCTAGAAAGTGACGAGGAGAGGCTGGCTTGGGGTCTCGGCAGTAGGGATCAGGAGGAGTGGACAGACTTGGAAGCAGCTTAACCTGAAATTCCAGAATGATTTCTGTGTGCGCCTTTGTCTGAATTAAGGCATTGCAGTCACTTAAATTCCTCTTTAGAATTGCTTTTGCTAAACAACACTTGAATAGTTTGCCCTCAGCAAAGGTTACACAATGATATCAGGAGAGTCACCCAAGGAACACCACTGCATTTTTTTCTTTTTTATAAAATGACTATTGGGGACATAATTCATTACGCTGCTCAATGCCACTTATGCAAATGTCCCTATGACAAATGCATTCTAGGGCGCTGGGCCAAGAAAAACTGGTTCTCCTGACATGCAGGCTGGATCATACCTCTAGACAATAAGAACCCCATGGCCTGCCATCCTTCCCTCCAGGATCCAGGTGTCGGGAAACCCAAAGCTAAGTTTAGGCTTCGTTTTTGTAGCATTGTTCTTGTTGTTTAGTTGCTAAGTCGTGTCTGACTCTTTGTGACTCCACGGACCGTAGCCCACCAGGCTTCTCTGTCAATGAGATTTCCCAGGCAAGAATACTGGAGTAGGTTGCCTTTTCCATCTCCAGGGGATCTTCCTGACCCAGGGCTTGAACCCATGTCTCCTGCATTGCAGGTGGATTCTTTATTACTGTGCCACCTGGGGAGACCTTTTGTAGCATTACCTGAACAATTATACCTCCCTGCTTGATTGATTGTATTCTAGTTTTATGGGAAGCTACCTTTTTAGATATGGAGTAGAGCGAAAGCCCAGTGATTGTCAGTCCATGAAGGGCTTACAATAGCTTCTGGCAGCATTGAGTCTGCCTATGGCTCCTGAACATCATTTCCCAAACTCTGTTCCCTGGTGCACAGAGGTTCCGTGAGATGTCCCAGAGCAGAGGAACAGTCCCAGCTGGGGACATCTTTTCATATTTAGTGCATTTTAAAGTAGATATTCGGAGAAGGCAATGGCACCCCACTCCAGTACTCCAGTACTCTTGCCTGGAAAATCCCATGGATTTTCCTCCCCCATGGAGGAGCCTGGTGGGCTGCAGTCCATGGGGTCGCTAAGAGTTGGACACGACTGAGCGACTTCACTTTCACTTTTCACTGTCATGCATTGGAGAAGGAAATGGCAACCCACTCCAGTGTCCTTGCCTGGAGAATCCCAGGGACGGGGGAGCCTGGTGGGCTGCCGTCTATGGGGTCACAGAGTCGGACATGACTGAAGTGACTTAGCAGCAGCAGCAAAGTAGATATTAGAAAAATATCTACTTAAGAGTTTTGGTAAAGCTGTTCTAACATTCAAACAAGAGTGGTTGCATGGTGTTGTTGAGTCACTGGACGTAAAGTGACCTAGGAAATGACTCCATCTCTTTGCGACTCAGTTTCTTCATCTATAAAATGGCACTAATTGTAGTATCTGCCTCAGAGGCTTAGGACAGTACCTGGCACACAAGGAGCCTTTGACTAGTGGCAGTTTTTGTTTCTGAGTGATCGTCCCCTTCTGGGAAAAGCTCTCCTGCCCCTGACAATGGAGGGAAATCACGTGACAGATCGGGTGATGCAGGAAGCACAATGTTTAGCAGCGGGTTGTACATTTTGCCTTCCTGCTGCCAAGCTGTGTGTTTTCTATTTAAAAATTGCCGGTCTTTGTTATGCATTTTATCTCACAATTTTAACATTTATTGGTGCAATTATTCAATGTTTACTTTATATTAAGCATATGGATAAATTTTGATCATTTCTTTTCACAATTAATTCAACTGTGAGACCATTTTTTTGCTGTCAACTTTCATTTAAATGGTATATCATGAGCCTCCTATGGGCACCCTGACAAAACAGTACAATTTAAACAATATTCCATGGTCAAACAAGTTGGGGAATACTGCCTGAGGTTATATCTTAGTTGAGTATGCCCCCTTTGGGCAAGATTATTACGTGGAAATGCAGATGAAGCACCAGCCAACTTGCTCCTTCAAAACATCACCACTCTTTAGAATGAAAATTTGATTTGTTTAAGCCATGAGTGTTTTTAACTTGGGTAAGTGTTCTACTCATCAGCACCAGCTTGAAACCAGTGTCTGTGTGTTTATCATTAGTTCATTTATTCAATAATAATGTACTGAGTCTTTCCTATGGTCCAGGTACCATGCTAAACATTGGCAACACTGAGTTCTAGCTTCCATGTTCTTGATCTGTGTTATTCAATATGGTAGCCACAAGCCACATGTGGCTACTGAGCACTTGAAAGGTGGCTGGTCTGAGGTGAGATGGGGGCACAAGTTAAATTCACACCGAACTTTAAAGACAATATGAAAAGGAAAGCAAAGAACTTCCCTGGAGGTCCAGTGATTGGGACTCCATGCTTTCACTGCTAAGGATGCAGGTTCAGTCCCTGGTCCAGGAACTAAGATCCCGCAGGCCACTTGGCCAAAAAACAAGCAAATGGAAAGGGAAGCAAACTCTTTATTCTTTATTTCTGATGCATTGTAGACAGACGCTTTACCATCTGAGCCACCAAGGAAGCCCTACATAATGCATTATATATAATTATATATATGTATAAAATGCAATCTCCAAGAAATAAAGAATAAAGAGTTAAAATTAATGTCAGTTGCATATTGAAATAATTGTGCTTTGGATATGTTGAGTAAAATAAAATTTATTATTAGAGTGAATTTCACCTTCTGTGCAGCCACTGGAAACTTTTAGATTACATATAAAGCTCATATTCTATTTTTGTTGGACAGCGGCGTCTAGGTGGTTCACAGACATATAATTGGTTAATTATGATACAACAAATGGAGTGCTATAATTTTCTAGATCCCCCTGTCACTGGAGCCTGACTTGGAGAATAGACCTCAGATGCAGGATGCAGGGGTCAGCAAAGGCTCTGAAGTTGGAGTCAAGAGTCTGGAGTTGGGATCCAGGGAACTGAGAGAGAACACAAATATATTGGGGTCAAATGGTGGTTTGAGGGTGTATCTGTCAGCTTTTGCTGTGTAACAAACAATCACAAAACCACAGAGACATACAACAATGTGCAAAGTGTACATTTGTATCTCACTCATATCTCTGCAGATTGGCTGGTGTGGCTGATCTAAGCTGGACTTGGCTTCTCCCTGAGGGTAGTGCTTAGGTCTGCTCCAAGGGCATTATGCCAGGACCCAGCACAAAGTGGCAGCAGATCATGTGGCTACCGAGCACTTGATGGCAACACAGGTTAAATTCACACTGAACTTTAAAGATGATATGAAAGGGAAACCAAAGAACTTCTCTGGTGGTCCGGTGATTAGAACTCCATGCTTTCACTGCTAAGGATTCGGGTTTGGGAACTAAGATATGGGAAAAGTCCTCACGTGATGATATAGTGCAAGAGGCAAATCCCACTTGTACAAATAATTTGTAACCCTTAGCTCAGTCACATCTAACAACATCCCCTTAGCCAAAGCCAGTCATGTGACTGGAACCAGAACCCAGCAGCAGGGAAGTACACCCTGCCTGTGTGTACCAGGAGGCCAAGCAGAGTCCCAGTGGCCAAACCCGACATCTACTGGCCAGAGAAAACTGTTCCCGTGGAGGTGGGGAGGAGGAAGGAGTGGATTTTGTTGAATAATAATCTGATCTATGAATGGGGTGGGGGGCATGATTAGAAACAGGGCCAAGTTATGAATGACTGTTATGAAGGAAGCAGAGAACTCACGGTCCATGGGTAGAGTGACCACAGAGTTGCCACCCACACTGAATACTTCTGAGAGTGAAAGGGACATGTGATAATTGCACTGGAACAATAGGATAAACCGCAATTGACTTGGGAAAACCAGGACATATATGATCACCCTAGCTACACACCAAATTTCCATCACTGATGTGTTTTGTTTGACTTTTACGGCACTTCATTTAAGCTTTCTTTTCTTTTTAGAATTGGCTTGCGTGTTCTTCAAAGAGGCAAATGTTCTCATGCTCAACGCAAGCCCAGGCACTCTCTCTGGTCTCACACGTAATCATATCACCTCTCAGGCATCGGAGATGTGGCTCCTGGCAATGGAGCTCGCTTACAGCGGTCAGCAAGCATGGATGATCTCTTAGATTCCTAGGGCTGCTGTTCCAGTGACAGCCCATTTGGTGGCTTAACAGAACACAAGTGTATCCTCTCCCAGTTCTGGAGGCCAGAAGTTTGAAATCAAGGTGTCAGCACGTTTGGTTCTTTTCGGAAGCTGTGTCTGAGAATCTGATCCAGGCTTCTCTCCTGGCGACTGGTGACTGTCCCCAGTCCTTGATGTCCCTTGGCTTGTGGTTGTATCATTGCTGTCTCTGCCTCCATCCTCCCGTGGCTTTCTCCCCGAGTCTCCCTGTGTCTGTGTGTCAAATCCCCCTCTCCTTTCTCTTTTAAGGACCCGAGTCCTAAATCCAGGATGATCTCATCTGAGATTGACTTAATGACCTCTGCAAAGACCTTATTTCCAAATATAAAAGCACCTAGAGGATGGGACTCGGGCATATCTTTTCTGGACAACACATTTCAACCCAAGGCAGGTGGGTTTCCAGGTGGGCAGTGGAAAGCAGAGTGAGTGTGGGTGGATACAAGGTATGTGATGGTGGCCCTAGCAGAGCTGCCTGTCTCTCCCAGGAGTGAGGACTGGGGGAGCGCTCTGTAGGGGAGAAGGCTTCAGGGTGGCTCTCGAGGCTAAATGGAGTTGGGACAGCAGGGAGAAGGCAGGGCAGCAGGTGGAGGTCTGGCCAGGGAGGGGCTCACATGGCTCAGAGGAAGTGGTCTTCCACACCCCTATGCCTGTTCTCTGGGATCAGTCAGGTAAGCTGGCCCAGTAATGCTGAGTCCCCAGGGACCCACTAGGGCAGGCACCCTTCCTAAGCAGGTGTTAAGTCGACAGAGAAGGATGGGAATCCCAGCCCGAAGCCCTTCGATGGGGTCCGGCATCCTCGGAAGGGAGGGCAGAGCTGTTGCTGTAGGACTGAGAGCAAAGGTTAGGGGCTCAGTCTGGATCCAGGGTGGGATGGGATCGTGAGACCCTGGGACTGAGTATGGAAACCAGGGCCACAGGTGGTCTCTGCTCGCTGCCCCTGAGGGCAGGTGAGGCGAGAGGGTGTGAGGTGTCCTAACAGCACGGGATTGAAGCCCGAGAAGCATTTCCAGGGCAGTGGGTCATTCATTCACTTGCTCATTCATTGATTCACTCTGCAGGCCTTTCCTCAATACCCCTGTCCGGCCGGCCCTGACCCAGGGGAGAGCCTGAGACACACATGGGCTCTAGAGGCCTTGGAGATGCTTCCATCCCTCCCGGAGGCTCTGTGTCAAAGCAGAGTGTGCCTGCTCCTCTGACCGGGGGGAGATGGTGTAGCGGAGGGTCCAGAGGGTATCTCGCCAGAACCCTGAGGCAGGGGGTTCTGATCCGGGGAAGCTCTGAAGGGACCCCTCCCACTGCCCCAGGACTCTGCTTTTCTTGTCCCCCCTGTTTGGGGAAGGGCCATGTCCTGATCTGGGCCTTGGTGCTGTGCTCAGGGGCCAGCAGGCTCTCGGCAGATGTTAAATGCAATGGTACCCACTTATTTTGGCAGCCCCTGCTCTGGTGCCCACTGACAACTCAAGGAGACACACATCTGAGTGCACGTGTGTGCACACACACACACACACGCACACACACGCACACACATGCACACACACATAGCCCGTGGGGTCTGGCAGATGCGATTAGCCTCTGGGTCCCTCAGAATTAGATGCAGGTGGCTAATTGTCCATGCCAGGAGGCAACTGTGGGCACAATTACTCATGTCTCTGTCCCCACTCAGGGCTAATAAGGGTGAGGGGAGGGGAGGAAACCCCAGGGGAGGAGAGGAAGCCGGATGGACTAGTCTCTCCTTTCAGCCTGGGCTGTGACCAACAGCTTTGGGGGCAGTGTTCATCCTTTGGGCCTGGGGAGGGCTGTGGGGCAGGCGAGGGGGAGGTTTCCAGCTCTTGGGAGGATCAGGGGCCCCCTTGGGTCCTCACCCCCGTCCCTGATCCGCCGGCACAACAGAGTCCATGCGACCCAATCTATTAATGGTGCCTTCAATCCCTTGCTTTTGTGTAGCTTGTTAGAGTTTTCAAAAACCCTTTGTATATGCTATTGCATCCAGCAGCTGTGAGACTGGGGGTATGTGGTCATTACAGCCCATTTTACAGATAAGAAAATGGAGGTTCGCTGGACGGTTGACAGAGCCTCTGTTAGAACCCAGTCCTGGGATGCCAAGCCCAAGGGTTGCCTTTTACTTCCCCAAGCTGTCTTCTGTCCCTCGTTGTCTTCCTTTCCTAGGGAAGGGTGGGGGAAGCAGAGGGGTGACTCCCCAGGCACCAGTCAGCAGCGTAAAGCAGAGTAGGGCAGAGACATTCTCAGTGTGAAAGTTGCCTCAGTAAATTCGATATTCTTTTATTTTGGGCTGTGCTGGGTCTTCATAGCTTTACACAGGTTGTCTCTAGCTATTGCACATGGGGGCTCCTCCCTAGTTGCAGTGAGCGGGCTTCTCATTACAGTGGCTTCTCTTCTTGCAGAGCAAGGGCTTTAGATTGCTCAGGCTCCAATAGTTGAGGCTCATGGACATAGTTGCCCTGCGGCATGTGGGATCTGAGTTCCAGGACAGGGAATCGAACCCATGTCCCCTGCATTGGCAGGCGGATCCTTAACCACTGGACCACCAGGAAAGTCCTGCCTCAGTACATTTTAAACGACACTTGTTTAAATATTGAAGGTCCTCCCTGTTCAAGACCTGTCCAAGGAACCACAAGGAGATGGAAACGGAAGAGGTGGTCTCTGCTTGTAAGGTGTCTGCCGTCCAGTAGAGAGGCAAGATGCCTACGCGGCATCCATTCCACCAGCCTGGGCTCCAAACACTTCCCTAATCAGTCCCCTAACTTGCGGGGCGACTTAGGTAGCTTCTCATGACCTCTCTGGGCCTCAGTTTCCAGAGCTGCTTAAGCAGGGGACTGAGCCTCAGGGGTGTCTCAGGCTGCGTCCGGTTTCTCTTGCTGATTTCCAACAATGCAGTTTAACCCACCCAGAGGAGGCGATTACTTCTGACTGGGGAGGAGGAACTGGAGGCAGGTAGGAGCTGGAGGAGGGGCACGGCCAGAAGTGTGTCTGATTTGGCAGGAGTAGGCCTGCATCCTAATCCAGGTTCTGCTTACACCTGCTCTGGGGATTGCGGGTGTCGGGCTCATCATCTCGGGGCGTATCACTCTAACCTTTCATGGTAGCTGGTCTCTAAGATGCCTTCAGATGAATCCCGCCCTTTTGTTGTTGTTCAATTGCTGAGTCATGTCCCGCTCTTTGGGACCCCATGAACTGCAGCATGCCAGGCTTTCCTGTCCTTCACTATCTCCCAGAGTTTGCTCAGACTCATGTGCATTGAGTCAGTGATGCCATCCAGCCATCTTATCCTCTGCCACTCCCTTCTTCTCCTTCCCTCAATCCCAGTATCAAGGTCTTTTCCAATGAGTCAGCTCTTCGCAACAGGTGGCCAAAGTATTGTCGCTTCAACTTCAGCATCAGTCCTTCCAATGAATATTCAGAGTTGATTTCCTTTAGGATTGACTGGTTGAATCTTCTTGCTGTCTTTGGGACTCTCAAGAGTCTCCTCCAGCACTGCAGTTTGAAAGCATCAACATACATAAAGAAAGGGTACTTTCATACTTTAATTATATTTTACAATTTTTTTTTTTGGTTTGGTATGGTTTATTAAGCTGTGCCTTAGTACAGACGCTGGGGCTTGCCCATGGGCTCTTCATGTACAAGGCCCTGACGTTCTGCCAATTTTTCTTGAGCAATGATACCAGGAAGTTGACAGCCACGTGGATGTTGTACACAAGTCATCCTCTGTCATCTTCATGTGGCCAACAGCCACTGCCAGACACAGCACCTTCTTCATCTGGAACTTGGTCGTGGACTTCACTTCATCAGCTTTGGCCACCATGTTCTCATTGTGGGTCAGCAAGGAAGGGAACTTGCCAGCCTTGTTCAGGCCTAGGCCCAGGATTCGGGGGACTGCTTGATCAGAGACTCTGAAGCCAAAAGGCATCATATTTCTTGGCCAGCTTCTTATTCTTGTTGAGTTTTTTCAGCACCTCGATGTCCATGTGGGGGATATCCACAGGCTTGGCCTCATCACAGTGCTGCTGGTCCCCCAAGACACACACGGAGAACTTGGGGTGGGGAGTGAACTTAAGCCTGACGGTGCCCGAAAAACGTTTGTCCTTCTGAGGGTCATAGTTCTTCAGGCTGATCTGAAGCTCCACTGTTTCCAAAACCTTTCTGCGCTTGTGCTGGTTCCCATGCAGGACTTCCTGCACTGATTCGTAGAGGGTGTTGTGGGAGACTTTGCTGCTCATGGTTCCCTATGCCGCGATAACCGGAAAAGTACAATTTTTTTTTAAAAAGATGAAACCATGGAAGTGAGAATATCAGTGCTGTTTCCACAACAAAAGCAACTCAGCTCTTGAGCTTCTAATTCTTTGAAGTCTGGTGTGCAGTCAGAATGACCATCATTAGAAAGTCTACAAATAACAAATGCTGGAGCGGGTGCAGAGAAAAGGGAACCCTCCTACACTGTTGGTGGGAATGTAAGCTGGTGCAGCCACTATGGAAAACGGTACGGAGTTTCCTCAAAACACTAAAAATAGAGTTGCCATATGTCAGCGATCCCATCCCTGGGCATGGATCTGAACAAAACTACAATTCAAAAGGAGACATGCACCCCAGGGTTCATAGCAGCACCATTCACGATAGTCAAGACACGGGAGCAGCCTAAATGTCCATCGACAAGAGGGACGGATAAAGAAGATGTGGTACCTGCACACAATGGAGTACTCAGTTCAGTTCAGTCGCTCAGTCGGTCCGACTCTTTGCGACCCCATGAATTGCAGCACACCAGGCCTCCCTGTGCATCACCAACTCCCGGAGTTCACTCAGACTCACGCCCATCGAGTCAGTGATGCCATCCAGCCATCTCATCCTCTGTCATCCCCTTCTCTTCCTGCCCCCAATCCCTCCCAGCATCAGAGTCTTTTCCAGTGAGTCAATTCTTCGCATGAGGTGGCCAAAGTACTGGAGTTTCAGCTTTAGCATCCCTCCTTCCAAAGAACACCCAGAGCTGATCTCCTTCAGAATAGACTGGTTGGATCTCCTTGCAGTCCAAGGGACTCTCAAGAGTCTTCTCCAACACCACAGTTCAAAAGCATCAATTCTTCGGCGCTCAGCCTTCTTCACAGTCCAACTCTCACATCCATACATGACCACAGGAAAAACCATAGCCTTGACTAGATGGACCTTAGTTGGCAAAGTAATGTCTCTGCTTTTCAATATGCTATCTAGTTTGGTCGCAATAAATATAAGTATATAATACTTTTAAAAGCCTGGTGTGCATTAAAGTGGTATGCATTCACTAAGCCACATGGTGGTGCATTCGTTCATTCATTCATTCACCTGCTTATCTACCCATTGTTCTATTTACTCAGTCAGCTATCCATCTGGTCACACCCACACCAGCCTCAGTCTCAGAAAACCGCCAGTGCACGGTAGAAGCCTAGAGAGAAATTCTCAGAGCAGGGAAACAGTTAAAATAAATCAAAATAAAATCAGAGCTGGCTCTGGTGCTTATTCTTGATGACACACAGGAAACTATCAACCAGCCATGCTATGTAATTGACCACTGAGGATTTTTTCGCTCTCAGTCAGTTTGAGATGTACCGAATCCAATATCATATCAGTGATTTGATTTGTTAATAATCAAATTGCAAATACCTTTTCATTTGGCTTCAAAAAGCAAACAGCCATTCGGAATAATTTTTATGGGTCTTGGAATGCAATATAAACTTAAAATATTGTGTTTGCAAGTCCTATTGGCATGACCGTATTTAATTTATATTGGCCTATTTTGATGTACAGTGGCATAATGAAACTTTAAAAAATATATTCTGCAGAGCTGCATCTAAAGCCCAACTGGCAGCACAGATTAATGTAAGAACATCATGGGGATTCTTTGCATATTTTCTTAAGGAGATTTCTAGAGAATAACTATTCTACTCACCCAAACTTTAACTTCAGTGGGGATTGCAAAGGTTTTCAGAGTGTCACCTTTCGCAGCCCACTGGCTGTCCCCTTCCTGCCCCACTCTTCTCCCTCCCGTGCACCCTCACCTCGCCCTACTATTTGCATTTTTCTGAGTGTATTGTGTGTGTACCTTTCTGTAATCAGCGTTCTGTTCCCGCTGCCTGTAATGTGCTTCCTCTCTTCTTTGCTTAGGGAATATCTCTTAGACATTCTGGCTAAAATACCATCCCTGCTGGGAACTTCCTCTGACACCCCCAGAAGTTATTATTTCCATCCTCCCACAGTAATTTAAAGAGGCGTCTATGATAGCTCTTGTCACAGTGTATTACTGTTATTTGTTTGCACATACTATGGTGCAACTGTGACATGTTCAGTAGAGAAGGTCCAGGGTCTACCACCATGCCTCATCCAGAATACATGCTAAGTGTTTGGGGAATGTGGCTGTGGATGGATGGATGGATAGATGGATGAGGTGGGTAGATGTATGTATGGGTGGATGGATAAATGAGGTTGGAGGGTGTATAAATGGATGGATGGGTGGGGTGGGTAGATGGATGGATGGGTGCATGGATGAGGTGGGTGGGTGGGTGGATGGATGATAGGTGTATGTATGGTGGATGGATGGATGAAGTGGGTGGATGGATGAGGTGGGTAGATGAATGGGTGGATGGATAGATATATGGATGGATGGATGAAGTGGGTGGATGGATGGCTGGGTGGGGAGTGTAGATGGGTGGATGAGTGAAAGGATGGATGGATAAGCTGGGTAGGGGATGGATGGATTGAAGGGGCATATCCTTCTAGAGGATAATGCTTTATTTGGCATTGCAGCCTTCAAGCACAGGTTGTAGAGTGGCTTCAGGATATAGATAGGTTGTTGGACAAATGAATCTATTAGATTTCTTCCAATCAGAGAGCCCCTTACTTCATATATTCTTGTACAGAATATAATGCATCAGCACAGAAAAGCAATGGAGACTTGCTTTACTTTTAGTGCTCTGGGAAAGAAATCGCTCTTTGTTTTGTAATAGATGTGTGAGGTTCCCAATTATAACTGAATGAGACAGAAAGGAAGGAATGTCTTTACTGAATGAACTACGCTAGTGGTAAAGAACCCACCTGCCAATGAAGGAGATGTAAGAGACGTAGGTTTGAGCCTTAGGTCAGGAAAATCCCCTGGAGAAGAGAATGGTGACTAAATAACCATCGTCCCACATCAACTTCGCCCCCAATTAATTCATAACAATTTAAACTGCCAGATGCCTGAAGATTTGAGATCTACTCTTGATGGCTCCTAGGTTCTGTACCTTGCTTGGAGAGGTTTTGCCCATTCAGCACTCTAAAACACGTTCTCTGATGTTTTACTCCTATGCTTTTACAGTTTAGAATTTCACTCAGTTTTTTGACTTATCTTAAATTGATTATTGCATATGGTTTGATGTTGGGTACTGAAATTATTTCTAAATGGAGAGTCAGTTATTCTGAAGTCATTTCCTGAATGTTCCATGCTTTCCATTGATTTAAAATGTCACCTTTACCACAAGCCAAATTGTCATTTATACAATGGTTCTTTTTTTTGCACCACGTATCTTATTTCATTAACACATTTGTCTATTTCTGTGTTGATACTATATTGCTTCAGCTACTATAATATTTTAGGATGTTGGATATTTTTGTTTTCTCAGACTCCCTTTTGTATTTTCTTTTACAAATGCATTTGAAATCAGCTTCCTACGTTCTATAAAATTTTTATTGAAATACATAACATTTAAAGGTTAAGTTAGGGAGTATTAACATCTTTATAGCAGAGTTCACCATCTAAAAGCACTATGCTATTGATTTCTTAGGGATTTTTTTTTCCAAAGAGGATATGCAGATTGCTTGTAAAGTTTATTTCTATATATCTGTTGGTTTGTTTGTCAATATTTGGCTTTTGACAAATAAAAATTTTCTTATGTATTTTTAATTGGTCACTGTTATGTAGAGAAAACCTATTCTCCCTATGTCTATCTTCCAGCCCTTTTTAAAACCTCTTATCATTTCTAGTTCTTTTTAGTGGGAAAGCAGATAATAATGCCTGCACATAATGGAAATTTTAATCTTCCTTTCTAATATTATTATTTTATTCTCACCTAATTGCTTTGGCTGGGACATCCAGGAAAGTGTTGAATAATAAAGAACAGCAATCCTTTTCTTGTTCCTGATTTTAATGAGAATGCTTCTCTGATACATCACTGGAAATTATATTTGTGGTAACTTCTGGTAACTACTGCATGAATATACTAGCCAGAGCATGGACTATCACCGTGAACTCCCCGTAAGAGAGGAATTAGCATTGTCACTTGAGCCACAGTATTTTGGAGTCTTTTTGTTTTACCATTTAGCCTATGAACTAATTAGTACATATCTGGGATTCCACTCTACTGGATCAAGTTTCATTTTTTCCTTAATCAACTAATGATAGTTTTTTAAAATAATTTTTATTGGATTATAGTTGATTTACATTGTTGTGTTAGTTTCTGTCATACAGAATATCCAATCCTTTTTAGATTCTTTCCCCTCATAGGGCATTACAGAGTATTGACTAGAGTTCCCTGTGCTATCTATTTGATGTAATCCTTATCAGGTATCGATAGGTCCTTATTAGCTATATATTTTATATATGCTGCTGCTGCTAAGTCGCTTCAGTCGTGTCCGACTCTGTGTGACCCCATAGATGGCAGCCCACCAGGCTCCCCCGTCCCTGGGATTCTCCAGGCAAGAACACTGGAGTGGGTTGCCATTTCCTTCTCCATCCAATGCAGGAAAGTGAAAAGTGAAAGTGAAGTCACTCAGTCGTGTCTGACTCTTAGCGACCCCGTGGACTGCAGCTACCAGGCTCCTCCATCCATGGGATTTTCCAGGCAAGAGTACTGGAGTAGGTTGCCACCACCTTCTCCATTTTATGTACCAGTTCAGTTCAGTCGCTCAGTCGTGTCCGACTCTGCGACCCCATGAATCGCAGCATGCCAGGCCTCCCTGTCCATCACCAACTCCCAGAGCTCACTCAAACTCATGTCCATCGAGTTGGTGATGCCATCCAGCCATCTCATCCTCTGTTGTCCCCTTCTCCTCCTGCCTCCAATCCCTCCCAGCATGAGAGTCTTTTCCAATGAGTCAACTCTTCGCACGAGGTGGCCAAAGTACTGGAGTTTCAGCTTTAGCATCATTCCTTCCAAAGAACACCCAGAGCTGATCTCCTTTAGAACGAACTGGTTGGATCTCCTTTCAGTCTAAGGAACTCTCAAGAGTCTTCTCCAACACCACAGTTCAAAAGCATCAGTTCTTCAGTGCTCAGCTTTCTTCACAGTCCAACTGTCATATCCATACATGACCACTGGAAAAACCATAGCCTTGACTAGATGGACCTTTGTTGGCAAAGTAATGTCTCTGCTTTTCAATATGCCATCTAGGTTGGTCATAACTTTTCTTTCAAAGAGTAAGCATCTTTTAATTTCATGGCTGCAGTCACCATCTGCAGTGATTTTGGAGTCCCCCAAAATAAAGTTTGACACTGTTCCCACTGTTTCCCTGGATAAACTTGAACCCAAGGAGTTGAACCCAAGTCTCCTGCATTGCAGGTGACTTCTTTACCATCTGAGCCACCAGGCACCAGGGAAGTCATCTAACTGGTAAAAACCACCTTTTCAATGACTTCTGTTTTTTAAAGTCTTCTTTCCCTGGTTGTACTGCCTTCTCGTTTTCATGGTATATTTGTTTTCTCTTTGCCTCTTATCAGTGTCATTCTGGCCTCTTCTGTAAACACACCAGGCATGGTCCTCATGCGGGATATTTGCACCTGCTGTTCTCTCTGCCTGGATTGCTCTTTTCCAGATATCTGCCTGGAAAACTCTTCCGCTCCCTCCCTCCCTTTCTTTTTTCTTTTCTCTGGGTCTATTATACATGACACCATATAATATGACTCCAGGTTGCTATTAAAACGGTCTCAGCTGGGGAAGGGAGGCCCCAGGAGGCACACTCAGGAGTTGCATTCAGTGACAGAAGACAACCTCCTCCAGCCCCAGAGCAGGTCAGCCTTAACTAACCAGGAATGGAGGGACAGCGGAAAGTGCTGCTTAATTTGGGCACCTATGTTCCTAGGTGTATGGGAGCTACTGGGGCCACCAGGACAAACATCACATGCTGGGTGGCTTAAACAACAGAAGTGCATTTTCCCCGCCAGTTCTGTAGGTCAGAAGCCCGAAGGCACGGTATGGGCCCCGGGGGAGGTTTGCAGGGGCCCTGGCCTACTGAGAAGGGTTTGAGTGTCAGGGTGGGCAGTCAGCGAAGACATTTGAGGTCTGGTGGCTTCAGAGCCACACTGCTGACCCCCTGGGCCTGTGTCCTAGCTCCCCAGGACTTGCTTTTGAGCTATTTCATGTGCCTTCAGTTGCTCAAACACACCCACCATATGTCTTTAATGAAGGACGCGTGTGTGTGTTAGTCACTCAGTCGTGTCCAACTCTTTGCGACCCCACGGACTGTAGCCCGCCAGGCTCCTCTCTCCATGGAATTTCCCAGGCAAGAATACTACAGTGGGTTGCCATTTCCTCCTCCAGAGGATCTTCTCGACCCAGGGATCAAACCCAGGTCTCCTGCATTGCAGACGGATTCTTTACCATCTGAGCCACTTGGGATGCTTCTAGAAAAAAGGTCTGAGTGAGAACACTCTCCTAAGACCTGCGTAAGTACGTGCTAAGTCGCTTCAGTCATGTCTGACTCTTTGCCATCCTATGGACTCTAGCTAGCCAGATCTTTCTCCTGAGCCGCCTCCTTTTCTCCCAACCTAAGCCCTTCGGCCACATGGATCACGTTCCTTCTCCTGAAGGAACAGAATTCTGTATGCAAAAAAAAAAAAAAATCTTTTTAGCAATTTTCTGCCCATGCTTCCAGAGCTTATAAAACTCACCGTTGAGAATAAAAACAAAGCTCTAGCTTGAAAAGACGAGATCCAAAGGGTGGGAGATGGAGGTACTACCCGTCTTGGCTGAATTATTGGGAAAACTCATTAAGTTCAAAGTTTACAGTTTCTCATACGTATGTTTTTATTTTTTTAATTTTTATTTATTTATTTTCCTGTGCCAGGTCTAAGTGGCTCCAGGTGAGATCTTGTAGTTACAGCGCATGGGATCTTAATTCCGGCGTGTGGGATCTAGTTCCCTGATCAGGGATGGAACACAGGCCCCCTCGGTTGGGAGTGCAGAGTCTTAGCCACTGGACCACCAGAGAAGTCCCTCAGACTTTTTTTTTTAAGAGTAGTAGATGCGGATAAACTGATCTGCAGCAAGGAGCTAACAAGTAAAATGAGGCAAATTAACGAAACACAGAGATCCACAATAGACGTTCATTTCACAATACCATCTATGCACAAAAGCCCCTGGTTGGAGCACTCATTTGGAATTTATTGCTCAATGAGGATCACACTCATTGAGGCTTGAATAACGGAAAATTCCCAGTCACAGTTCTGACGAGTGGGATTTTCCAGGCTCTTGTGAGTGACGAGCCAGACAGGCCCGCTCAGCCCAGGCCCGACGTGAGAGGGAGATGCTTAGCCAGCCCACCTTTCTTCCTCTGAACAAAAGCACTGATGGCTTTGTCAGGTCCCATTTGGAAACACAATATCAATCTTGCCTTATCCATATTATTGATGGGTTGTGGGTATTCTACTGTAATTATGTCAAAAATGAAAGATTTCAAAATGTGATTGGCAGGCTGATTACAGTAATGCATGTGATTAAACCCAGGGCCTGCTTGTGTAACTAAAGGGAGACTGTCAGCAGCAATTAACTGTATTTTCTTTAAAGTTTGCCAAGATTTCTCTCGGTTTTCATTGTGTTGTTGTGAAAGAACCCACCAAGGCACCTGGTGGTAGGTAGTCTTCCTTACAAGGGCCAATGGATTGGAGGGAAGGAAAAAAGAAACCCTGCCTCTTACAGGTGAACTTTGCCAGCCTCAGCAGCTAGTACCAAGGACAGGGGCCACTCAGATTCTCTCTCCATCTCCCTCTCTTTCTTTCTGAAACAATTTTATTTATTTTTTTATTTTTGGCTGCAATGCTTCTTGCTATGCCCAGGCTTTTTCTGGTTGTGGCAAGTGGCGGCTACTCTCTAGCTGCGTTGTGCAGTTCTTATTGCTGTGGCTTCTCTTGTTGCAGAGCATGGGCTCTAGGGTTCCCAGGCTTCAGTAGTTATGGTCCACAGGCTTAGCTGCCCCATGGCATGTGGGATCTTCCAGGACCAGGGATCAAACCTATGACCCCTGCATTGGCAGGTGGATTCTTAATCACTGGACACCAGGGAGGTCCCTCTCTCACTCTCTGTCGTGGGCTCTCTTGGTGTCCACCTGTCTCTCTTTCATCATGTCTTTCCCCCATCTTTCAATTCAAAACCCTTGGAGGAAGTCAGAAAGAGAAATACCAATACAGTATATTAACGCTTACATATAGAATTTAGAAAGACAGTGAAAGAGGAGAGTGAAAAAGTTGGCTTAAGGCTCAACATTCAGAAAACGAAGATCATGGCATCTGGTCCCATCACTTCACGGGAAATAGATGGGGAAACAGTGGGAACAGTGTCAGACTTTATCTTTTTGGGCTCCAAAATCACTGCAGATGGTGACTGCAGCCATGAAATTAAAAGACGCTTACTCCTTGAAAGAAAAGTTATGACCAACCTAGATGGCATATTGAAAAGCAGAGACATTACTTTGTCAACAAAAGTCCATCTACTCAAGGCTACGGTTTTTCCCGTGGTCATGTATGGATGTGAGAATTGGACTGTGAAGAAAGCTGAGTGCCGAAGAATTGACGTTTTTGAACTGTGGTCTTGGCGAAGACTCTTGAGAGTCCCTTTGACTGCAAGGAGATCCAACCAGTCCATTCTAAAGGAGATCGGTCCTGGGTATTCTTTGGAAGGTGGGATCTAAAGCTGAAACTCCAGTACTTTGGCCACATGATGCTAAGAGTTGACTCATTGGAAAAGACTCTGATGCTGGGAGGGATTGGGGGCAGGAGGAAAAGCGGACGATAGAGGATGAGATGGCTGGATGGCATCACTGACTCGATGGACGTGAGTCTGAGTGAACTCCGGGAGTTGGTGATGGACAGGGAGGCCTGGCGTGCTGCGATTCATGAGGTAGCAAAGAGTCGGACACGACTGAGCGACTGAACTGAACTGAACTGAACGACCCGATATGCAAGACAGCGAAAAGAGACGCAGGTGTAAAGAACAGGCTTTTGGACTCTGTGGGAGAAGGCAAGAGTGGGACAATACGAGCATTGAAATGTGCGTATTACCATATGCAAAATAGAAGACCAGTGCAAATCTGATACATGGAGCAGGACTCCCAAAACTGGTGCTCTGGGACAACCCTGAGGGATGGGGTGGGGAGGGCGGTTGAAGCGGTTTCAGGAAGGTGGGACACGTGTATGCCCATGATTGATTCGTGTCGATGTAGGTCATATCATGTCCAGTGGTTAAGAATCCATGTCGATGTATGGCAAAAGCCACCACAATATTGTAAAGTAATTAGCCTCCAATTAAAATAAATAAATTAATTTTAAAAAAACCCTTGGAGGAAGGGATTTACTAGCTCACCTTGGGTCAGATATCCAATCAGATGCCCAACTGACTGCCCTTATGTATGATGCAACTCCCCCTCTCTCACCTCTACCCGTGGCCTTGGCTGCAGATAGGTAGACTTGATGAGCAGGTCCCTGCCAGACGTGCAGGAGCCGGCAGTCACAGCTGTCTAGGCGACCCCAGGAATGGCCTGGCTTAAATTCATGTCCATCGAGTCAGTGATGCTATCTAACCATCACATCCTCTGCCACCCCCTTCTCCTTTTGCCTTCAATCTTTCCCAGCCTCAGGGTCTTTTCCAATGAGTCAGTTCTCTGCATCAGGTGGGGGTCACTCAAATCTTAGATGTCACTACCTCTCAGGGCCTTTCCTGAGCCCTAGACGGGGGTGAGTGCCTCTTCTCTGCATCGCGGCACCGCCCTTGCTTTGAACTTGTGTAGTGAGTATCTCTCTCAAGAGGACTCGTGAGTGCAAGGAAAGACTATGTCTTACCCACCTCTGTGCATGAGGCTCAGGACATAGAATGAGCTTGATGGATGCATCTTTGTTAAAGAAACAACCTCTTGTGTTACCTTCCTATGGCTGCTGTAACAGAGTACCACAAATTGGGTGGTAAATGTCAAGAGAAAGCTCTGTGTCATGGCTCTGGAGGCCAGAGGGCTGAAGTCAGAGGTCCATGTGCTCTCTGAGGCTCCAGGGAGGATGGGTTCCAGGCCTCTCTCCCGCTGCTGGTGTCTCTTCGGCTTGTGCTCACAGAACTCCACTCTTCACGTGGTGTTCTCCCTGTGGGTATGTCTGTATCCAAATTTCCCCTTTATATAAGGACATCAGTCACTCTGGAGCAGGGGCCCTCCTTACTCCAAGAGGACCTCATCTGAACTTAAATCCCATCTCCGATGAGTCCGTGTGTAAATAAGGCTATCTTTCTGGGTACTGAGAGTCAGGACTTAAACATGAAATTTGGGGAGACCCAATAATTCAACTCACAGCAGCTGCTTAGAAAGCTGGTCTCAAGGCTCGTTCTCCCAGACCTAAGAGACAGTCTGCGAGGTCACTGAGGCCCACACCCCGCCTGAGACTGAGAGCCACAGATAACCAGCTCTCAGGCTGAAGAGGCTCTTAGGTTCAGAGCCAGGATCTGTGTGCTGCTCTCTCCTCCCGGGGCAGGGCCCGAGCCTCTCCAGGAGTGGCCTGGCGAGGATACTCACGCTAGGCCCCCAAGACTCTGTTTCTCCCTCTGAGGAATGGCCTCCCCTCCCCGAGGCCTCTCAGCCCCAGCATTTCTAGTCTGAAGACAAAGGCAAGGCTGGGCTTCTCCCTTAGCTCTTCCAGGTAGACTCTGAGCCTTGGGAGGAGATAAACGGCTTGAAATCTCCCACAAATGCTTCCCCAAAGGGAGGTTTTCACTGGCTTTGATGCAAGGTCTTGGATTTGACTCAGGAATGTAAGAACTTGCTACAAAGATGACCTTGCCATGGGAATGAAATACCAGCTGACCTGGTGTTTACTGCTTGCTCCTGGAACTGCATGAAATTCTCATTGATTAGCAAAATCCACCCGCTAACGATGTTGTTCAGATGTATGCTGTGTACTTTCTCAAGTGGGCCACTGTCCCTGTGACTTCAGAACTGTGGCTAAATGAAGTGACACCTGCTGGGGCAGGAGGCAGGGTGGGGGGGAACTAGGAACGAGGAAACGAGCCCGAGAAGCGTGTGTGTGTGTGTGTGTGTGTGTGTGTGCGCGCACGCGCGCGCGCGTGTGCATACACTGCTCCCTATCTTTTCACAGGTGATTTTTTTACTCTATTTGATGCTCTAAGCTTGCCTGGTGTTCTGTGAATCTCTTGCTGGGCACTAAACCACCGCAAAATTTAGTGGCATAAGACAACGGCCCTTCCGTTATAGGCACAATTTTGTGGGTTAGGAATGGAGACATCTGTGCTCCACAAGAGGTTGGCCTCAGCTCGGACGTCTTGTAGAATCAGACACGGCCAAACAGCTCCACCAAAGCTGCAGGCTCTGTTCCTTGCCTCTTCTCCACCCCATGTTTGCTAGGACTGGATTATTCAAGATGAATTTGCCCTCGTATGTCTGATGACTTGGCTGGGATTACTAGAAAAGCCAGGCCCAGCTTGGCATCTTGCTCCCAGTAAACACCTCTGAGTGGCTAGCTCGGGCATCCTTCCAGCACTGCGGTCTTAGGTGAACTGGACAGCTGGGCCCCTTCCGGAGTGAGTAATCCAAGGCCAAGCCAAAATTCCAAGGGCTCTTATCACCTAGACTTAGAATTCAGTGCCCCTCCTCCCACATTCTGCTGACCAAGCAAGTCACTAAGGCCAGTCCCGGTTCCAGAGGAAGGGAAACAAACTCCACCTCTCCATCAGCAGAGTGCCAGAATCAGCAGCCATTTACCCAGTGTTCCAGCTGGTGGTCTCTCCACGCCCTTCTCCACAGGGTCCCAGAACCATCCTTCTTAACCACAGATCAAACCATGTCATCTTCCTGCCCCCTGCGCACACATACTCACAAATATAGAGTTCTTCGACTGTTGCCAACCAGGGTTCTCGGCCTTCCCGCAATCAGTAGAAACTGACTAGAGACCAGAGGAGAAATTCAGGCAAGGCTGGACTGGGGCCCCTGCTTGCTTGCTTCTTGAGGCAGAGGCAAGTTTCTTCCTTCTCTGGGATGAGAGCAGAGTGTGTCCAGGGATCAGGCCAGAGTGGTGGCTTAGGGGGTCTGCCCTCTCCACCAGGGGTACTGTGTACAAGGGACATGTGCCATACCCTGTTTTTGCTCCCAACCCCCTGGCTTTGCTCTAGGCTGTTCAAAAGTGGCAGTTAAATATTTTTGGTCTCTTTGTATCTTTTGTCCAGAACCCCTGTCCTTCGCCGTCTCCTGGAGTTTGCTCCAGCTCAAGTCCATAGAGTCAGTGATGCCAAATGTGCAGGCTTGCAGTTATTTTCAGCTCTATACAGTTTCTTTGTATCTTGTTGCTTGACGACAGGTGTGTCCAGGTGCAAACAAAGGATTCCAGGTCCCAACCTTTGTCATAATCTCCCCTGAAGGCTCCCCGAGTTCCTTGGTGTTCACAGCTCAGGAAGTTCTTCAGGGCCCAGCCCCTACACACTTCTCTACTCCTCTCCCTCATCTCCTGTTCTCCATCCTAATCTAGTCACGCTACTCCCTCCGTATCCACTGGAGAATTGGTTCCAGCCCCCACTGCCACTGTGGATACCAAATTCTCACATGCTCAAGCCCCTTGTATATAATGGCCTAGTACAGTCGGGCCTCTGTATCCTCAGTTCTAGATCCACAGATTCAATCATCTTGGAACCTGCAGATACAAAGCCCACTGTACTTGTCATTCCAGAAATCCCCCTGTCTTTCTCCAGGGGCTTTACACGTGCTGCCTCCATAGCGGTCCTGCCTCTCTGACTATTTCCTCCAGCGGCAGCTCATCTTTCAGACAAAGCATCTCTGACATCTGCCCCACCCCAGCCCACCCTGCAAGGTGTGCCTTTATCTCACGCACTTTGTCATATCTGTTCATGCATCCTTCCTCCCTTTTGGACAATGAGCTCCTTGCAGCCAGGAGCCATATTTCTTTCTTTTCATGTTTTTTTTAAAATATTTACTGAATTTGCTACAACACTGCTTCTGTTTCATGTTTTGGTCATAAGGTAGGTGGGATCTTAGCTCTCCAACCAGGAGTTGAACCCACACCCACATTGGAAGGTGAAGTCTTAACCACTAGACCAACAGGGAAGTCCCAGGAGCCGTATTTCTGAGGGTGTTGTCTTTGCCTGAGAGAGGACACGGAAGCAGTGTGCATACTTTGGCCACCGGATGCGAAGAGCCAACTCATTAGAAAAGATCCTGATGCTGGGAAAGACTGAGGGCAAGAGGAGAAGGGGGCGGCAGAGGATGGGATGAGATGGTTGGATGGTGTCACTGATCCAGTGAACATGAGTTTGAGCGACTCTGGGAGATAGTGAAGGACAGGGACTCCTGACCTGCTGCAGTTCACGGGGTGGGAAAGTGCTGGACACAACTTAGCGGCTATACAGCAGTGTTACAGATGAAGTGACCCAACCAAAACACACACTGGGAGTCGCAAAGGGACTCAGAATCAAGCTTCCTGGGCTTGGTTCTGAATTCTGGATGGCTCGGATGTCTTTGCTCGAGGCACGTGCCTGAAGAAGCTTGCTGCAGTCCAACCAGAATAGTTTCAATATCTGCAAACGGGTGGATGGAAACTGCAGTCCTCTGAAACGTGTCTTACTCACTCGCTGGAGGTCCAGCCCCACCGTGGGGTTAGCTTTTGCCTGGGCTGCTTCCAGAGAAGCCTTCTGGGGAAAAGGATCAATGGCAAAATTGGTAGATCCAGAAAGGCTTTTGCAATAAAAGCTTTTTATGCCTCTTGTTCAAAGCGTTTAAGTGCCTTTTAGATCAAGATTGAACCATCGACATTATAAAGTGGAACCTTTTAATACCAAAATACACTTCCAGAGTAAAATTCCATTATGGGAAAAAGCATTTCACGGCACCAGGCTAGATAATACTCTCATGTGTAATAGGATATATGAAATGTTTGATGATAAACAGAGTTTCTCAGCATTGTAATAAGACGGTTCATGCCAGTGTGTGTGTGTGTGTGTGTGTGTGTGTGTGTGTGTTGTGTGCGCATAAGAAGTTTCATCTCATTTTGGACACCAGTTTCTTTATCTATGAGTAGTAAGAATCGGGGTTGATGGGCACTGAGGTGCTTCCTGTTGTCAGATTATATGGAAAAGTCATTTTCCTACTCTTGGTTTCCATTTTCTCCTTCTTAAAATGAGGGCTTTCGAATCAATCAGGAAACTTTCAGTTGCAAGTGATAGCTCAAAGTGTCTTAAGCAAAAAAAAAAAAAAAAAAAGTGACTATCATGGCTCGTGTCTCTAGGAACCTCGGAGTGTTTTGGTTCAGGCAACGGTGAATCCAGCAATGTTACAAGGACCTGGTGCCCCTCTCTCTCTTGACATCATGCTCAGTCAACCTCCTTCCCTTTGCCCCAAGTTCACATTCTCGGCCAGGAGAGCAGAAAGAGAACTTCTCAGTATTTCCCACCAAAGCCCCTGAGTCGAACCTCATCTGCTCAGACTGGGTCATGTGTCCCTCCCTGGGCCAATCAGCATTTTCGGGTATGATTATATTAGTTGGCCAGGCCTGGGTCACGTGACCACCCAGAGAGGAAGCAGGAAGTGGGGTCTGCACCTTTCAGCTGTGAGATAAATGTTATAGAGGGTGGTTCCCTTTGGACTCCTAGGAAGCTGCTGATAGAGGAAGGAGGACAGGCTGTGGGGCAGAGGAAACGGCAGATATGCACTTGGGGTTGAACTCGCTCTATCTGGCCCGGAGGCTTGCTCGAGCTGTAGACGCTTATGAATAAGAAATGCCTGGTGCCAGAGGCACTTTTGAGATGATTAAATCCCATTTTTTGCTTCAAGTTAAAGAGACCGAGGCTCAGAGGGGAGAAGTGACTGACTCAAGGTCACTTGAGTCTTCAGTAGCAGGCCTACCGCAAGCACTCAGGCCTCTTACCCTCAGCTTCACGCTCTTGGACTCTCCTCTTTGAACTCTGCAGCAAGAGAGGCCTCCTGGAAAGGAGTGACCCAGGGGAGCCTCTCCTCGATCTGGTTCGGGCTTTGCTGTTTATACTAGCTTCCGCTGATAGCAACCCTCCGGCACAGCAAATCTGAATATTTCAGGTTGGCTGATGCCTTCTAAGTTTCCTTACACAGTTAGGACTCTCAGATGTGATTTCTGATTATGTTACTGATTTGCTGTGTGCTCTTGGTCAGGTCACTTAACCTCTCTGGGCAGCAGTTTGTCGATTTGTAAATTTACCCTTATATCAGAGTTCCTCCTTATTGCTCCCTCCCCACAGGTACCCCCAGGATCTCTTGTGTTCTAGAAGACCTCCCAGGGGGATCTCTTGAGTGTATTACAACACATTTCAGGAATGTATTAAATGGCTTTGTTTTCTAGAAGTTCATCTAATACATTCCTCCACAATTGAGGTTGAAGGCTTGACTAATTTCTCTAAGGGAGAATTTGTATTTTAACAAAGGATTTAAAGAGTACAGGGGCTTTCTTATGAGAGTGTTCCAGGTAGTATGGGACAGACATATACCCAGCTCTGGAGAAGACCATAGCTGGGTTCAAACTTTGACTCCGCCAGCTGGTTTAACCTTAAACTTCTGGTAAAACCAGAGATGGCCTCTGTTTCCATCTCCGGAGAGTGGGGATCCTTCAGAGTGGTTGTGCTTGTGCCAGAGCAGGATACAATCTGGGGAGGACACGTGGCAGTGGGGGACATGCCCAGCAGCACCTGAAGTCAGAAGGAAATTGTCAGCACAGCCCCCCTCTCCGTATCCCATTCAAGGGAATAGTGGCAGTGACATTGCCTCTCTGGTGTTATGGGTTGAATCATGTCCCCAGCAAGATAAGTTCAAGCCTAACCCCTCTCCCTGCATATGCTGCCTTATTTGGAGACAGAGTCACTGCAGTTGTAACCAAGTTAAAGATTCTGAGATGAGATCGTCCTGGGTTTAGGGTGGGTCCTAAATCCAGGGACTGGTGTCCTTAAAAGAGAAAGGAGAGGGAGATTTGATGGACACAGAGGAGACGGCCGTGAGAAGACAGAGGCAGAGACTGGAGCGATGCTGCCCCAATCCAAGGAGTGCTGAGACAAGCCCAGAGCCATGAGAAGCTGGAAGAGCCAAGGAAAGGTTCTCCCCTAGTTTTTGATCCTGATGACACTTTGAGGGGATTGTTTTTTCATTTGTTCTTTTAATATTTATTTAACCTATTTATTTGGCTGCACAAGGTCTTAGTTATGGCATGTGCGATCTAGTTCCCTGACCACGGATCAAACTTAGGTCCCCTGCATTGGGAGTTTGGATCCTTAGCCACTGGAACATCAGGGAGATCCCCCTGCTGACACTTTGATTTTGGACTTCTGGTCTTCAGAACTATGAGAGATACATTTCTGCTCTTTTAAGTCACCTGTTTGTGGCAATTTGTCATGGCAGTCACAGGAAACGAATACAGCTACCAACCTAAGTGTATGATAAAACAGAAACTTTGGGACTTCCCAGGTGGCTCAGTGGTAAAGAATCCACCTGCCAAGCAGGAGATGGAGGTTTGATCTCTGGTTTGGGAAGATTCCCTGGAGAAGGAAATGGCAGCCCACTGCAGTATTCTTGCCTGGGAAATCCCATGGATAGAGGAGCCTGGCGGGCTACAGTCCACGGGGTCGCAGAGTCAGACACAACTTAGCAACAAAACAACAACAAAAACCTTCCAGCTACTGTCTGTTCTGCTCACCATCATAAGTTCTGCCGTTTGTGGGACTCCCCTGGTGGTCCAGTGGCTAAGACTCCAAGCTCCCAAAGCAAGGGCCCCGGGTTTGACCCCTGGTCAAGGAACTAGATGCCACAGGCCACAACTAAGAGTTCACGTGCTGCGACTAAGACCAGTGCAGCCAAACACATAGATAAATGATAAAACAGAAACTTTGCAACTTCTGTGGCCTTGACTCAAACTGCCTTTCTGACTACAAAGTAATTTCATCTCTCTCGCCCCTCCCCTCCATTCATTCTCAGCATGTGCCCTATCTTTATGTTCAGTCTGATTACCCATGGAAATTTCCCCTACTGAGCTGATTAATCAAAATACTGAGTCATTCATATTACGCTTATAAATTCCTGATGGTGCTTAAACATAGTAACAGATACGTGCAAATAAACCCAGCTACAAACAGAGTGATTATTGGTGATTTAATTCCCTCCAGGATCATAAGAGGGAGTGAAATTATATGGCGGGGCTGCATTTTTAATGATATGTGTTTACTAATAGGAAACATATCAATACATTATACATGCATAGGCTTTGGTGAGTCAGCCACCTCAAACTATTCATTTGTTCATTCAACAGATTTTTATGGGCCTGGGTACCAGGCACTGTGCAAGCCCTCTGCTCTTAGGGAATCTTTTTTCTCGTGCAGGAGACAAGCAACTGACTGAGCGAAGACATTGGTTGTTGACTTTGAAGGTGAGAGCTTTAAAGGAAGAATACAGGGTGCTGAGAGAGTAAAGCTGAATGCAGTGGCTGAGGGCGTGGGCTCTGGAGGCAGAATCCTTGGATTTGAGTCCCAGCCCTTCCACGCATTAGCTGTGTGCCTAAAATAAACTACTGACATTGTTGGGTTCCCTTTCTTAGTTCCATAATCCTTCAGTTCACTTCAGTCGCTCAGTTGTGTCTGACTCTTTGTGACTCTATAAACTGTAGCCCTCCGGGCTCCTCCATTCAAGGAAATTCTCTAGGCAAGAACACTGAAGTGGATTGCCATGCCCTCCTGCAGGGGATCTTCCTGACTCAGGAATCGAACCCAAGCCTCTTGCATCTCCTGCATTGGCAGGCAGATTCTTTACCACCAGCACCACCTAAGAAGCCCTTCAGGCCTGGTACTTTTTGCTTTTGAATAGGTAGCCTGTAAGAACCAGAAATTAACCTGAAATAACCAAGCTCCTCTGATTTGGGTAGGACTCAGTCTCCTTTGCAAGGGGCAGCAGCTGGCTCTGCCTGCTCTTTCATCTTTCCAATTATTGTTTCCCTTTTGCGCAGCCTTGGAGGTTTACTCATGCAGCTGACTCTTCAGTTTCAAAGGACTGTGGTTTCCTTCTTGAGTTATAGCCACCTTGTGGCCTGTAGACTTCGGAGTGTTCTCAATGGAAAGGTCTGATAAACATGGGTCTCCCACACACTGGCTCCCATCTTTCAAGGGTCAAATCCCCTTCATTCTGCCTGCTGTTGGCTACTGTCCTGTGGGAGACGAGCATGACATAAGTGAGTCCACCATTGCCACTGGAACTCTGTTTTTCTTTTTGGCTGTGCTGGGTCTGTGTTGCTGCACGTGGGCTTTCTCTAGCTGCAGTGATGGGGGCTACTCCACTGAGGCACGTGTGCTCCTCATTGCGGTGGCTTTTCTTGTTGCAGAGCATGAGCTTCAGGTGCACTGGCTCAGTGGTTGTGGCACATGGAATCTTCCTGGACAAGGGGTCGAACCCACGTCACCTATGTTGGAAGGAGGATTCTTATCCATTGCGCCACCAGGGAAGTCCTTTGACTTTTTTTTTTTTTTTGATCTATATTCCCTCCTTGGGTTAGTTCATCCATCCTCATGGATAAGCCATTTTCATGTCTTTTCTTTGAAATTAATTTTTATTGCTTTATAATGCTGTGTTAGTTTCTACTGTACAGTAAAGTGAATCAGCCATGTGTATACGTAGATCCCCTCTTTTTTGGATTTCCTTTCCATTCAGAGAGCACTGAGTGGAGTTCTCTTGGCTATACAGGAGGTCTTCGTTAGTTATCTATTTAATACAAATTATAAATAGTGTATATATGTCAATCCCAGTCTCCTAGTTCACTCCGCTCTCCCTTCTTTCCCCGCTTAGTGTTCATATCATTCTTTATGTTTGTGTCTCTGTTTCTGTTCTGCAAATGATATCATCTATAAATTTTTATAGATTCCACATATATACATTAATATACAATGTTTATTTTTCTCTTTCTGACTTAGAGTCTGCATGACAGACTCTAGATCATCCAAGTCTCTACAGATGATCCAATTTTGTTCCTTTCTTATGGCTGCGTAACATTCTATTGTCCATTTCCATTTCTAACAAGCTGACTATGTCATGATGATTCCCAAGGTTTTCTTTCTACCCTCTGAAATCTGCATAGATATGAACATAAAGATAAAGCAATGGGCCTTAAAGATGTAGAAGTTGGAGCTAAAGAAGTGCAAGCAGGCAGCATTGCAAAATTTGCAGAAAAGGAAAGTGAAACTAGGGCAGACTCTAGTGTTATAACAACCATTATCATTTCTTTTCTTTTAAATTAATTTTTTGTTGCTTTATAATAAGGAGGAGGAGCACGTTCAGGAGGAGAGCATGCTTTAAGGAGAAATAATGGGCCAACCGTGGGCCAGTGGTCTTGTCTTGTTCTCCTATCCTGAGAACCTGGCACAGCACCCCGGCTGTAGTAGGTGTTCAATAAACCTTTGTTAAACAATAAATAAATAAACTTCAATTTACATGAGCAGATCCTTGAAGGGCTGAATCCTCTTAAAGTTGCTTCACAGATTTTTAAAACACCCGAGACTTTATCTCTATCCTGTAAGACTGATGCCAGGCAGAGGAAGCAATGATCTAGTTCACAGACTATCCTGTGGCTTAGTTTTAATTTCCAAAGATAAATGTTACCTCTGTTAGGTCATGAGTTCTGCCTCTGCTGCAGGTGTTAGCTTCTGAAAATATTGTCTGAGCTCAGCTCCCTGGTGAGAGATACAAATCCTGGGAAATTGCAACCCGGGTTTCTTTCATAATGGTCACTAATGGTCTGCAATCAAGGCACACCTGTTAGAGGCAAAACAACAGTTGACTTGTTTGCTTGACGTGCATATGATGTATCAACAGCCTGATTATTCACTCTCTCTCAAGGTATTATCCAGAGAAATATATGCAGAAAGAGTGGGGAAAGTCCACTGACCTAGTTTCATTAGGCAGTGTGCACTTATCACGGCTTTGGAGTCAAAGAATCCCAAATATAAAAGCCCACTGTCACTAATGAGCCACAGTCATGTTTAAAGATCCTATTCTCACATAATAGGAAATTATAATCACGCTTGCCTTTCAGGATTGATAATAAGGATTACGTAAGTCAGCCACCTCTCAATGTCTCCAATAACAGATGTGCAATGCCTTTTCATTCCAGTCCCATTTTGCTATTTTCTAGGAATTCTGTTAATCTCCACCTGATCTTGAACTTATGTCAGTGATCAGATTTCTGAAAGTCTGGGACCATGGGTGTTCTATGTTCCTTTTGACATCAGTGGTCTTACAGCACAGAGACAAAAGCTTCAGGGGGTTTAAAAATCTGTCGAGCAACTTTAAGAGGATTAGGGACACAGTGCAGAGCCCTTCAAGGAATCTGCTAGTGTAAATCGAAGTTTATTCATTTATTGTTTAACAAAGGTTTATTGAACACCTACCACCGCCCAGGTAGGAAGAGCATAATCATTGACATCTCAGAGTTCAGTTCAAATCCTGCCTCAAGCACTTATTGGTTGTGTGACTTTGGGCAAATTGCCTGCTTAAGTTCTCTGAGACTTAATTTCCACATCTTTAAAATGGGCTAATTATGGAACCTACCTCATAGAGCTAATGGGAAACCCAAAGGAGACACTAGATGTGAAGTACTTGGGACCATGTCTGGTACATGGTAACTGCTGAGATATGTTCAGTTCAGTTCAGTCACTCAGTCATGTCTGACTCTTTGTGACCCCATAAATCACAGCACGCCAGGCCTCCCTGTCCATCACCAACTTCTGGAGTTTACTCAACTCATGTCCATCGAGTTGGTGATGCCATCTAGCCATCTCATCCTCTGTTGTCCCCTTCTCCTCCTGCCTCCATTCTGTCCCAGCATTAGAGTCTTTTCCAATGAGTCAACTCTTCGCATGAGGTGGCCAAAGTATTGGAGTTTCAGCTTTAGCATCTTTAGCCCGAGGAGCCAGGCTCCTCACCTCCTCACCCTTCTCCTCCTGCTCCTCACATTCCCACCTCCTCACTTCCTGTCCTCCACTCCTCTCCCCGCCAGGCCAGGATGGAGCCCCTGTAGGCTGGGTTTCAGGGGTGATTCATCGGTAATCTAAGCATGCCTTGTTCGGGAGCAGGGGTCAGATCTGAAGCCAGGTTTTATGAATAGACTGAGATTGAACCTGGAATATTCCTCATATCTGACTAGTGCTTCGCTGGCAGGTAAGGTTTGAACTTGCCTGATACCACATCATTGGAGAAGGAAATGGCAACCCACTCCAGTACTCCTGCCTGGAGAATCCTATGGACAGAGGAGCCTGGCGGGCCGCGGTCCATGGGGTGCCAGAGTCGGACACGACCGAGCAACTGAACAACAGCAATGCTACATCATGAGTTGTTAATTTTTTGAGACAGGTTGTTCACTCTTAGGCGTTGATAGATACTTCAAATCAGCAAACAGTCAGACAGCAGGAAGCCTTTGGTTTTGAACACGCTGGTGCGTGCCTGCCCACGCATGCAGGGACGCCATCTCTGTATCCCTGGAGGTGGGTGAATGCGGGAGGGCGGTTGCTGCTTCTCAGGGACTGTTACCGGTTCAGGGCGGCATTCCTGCAGCACTTCTACTCTTGGGTGTTGGACGGCAGCTGTTCCCACCAGCCCCCCTCGGCGGGCTCTACATCATGAGTTGTTAATTTTTTGAGACAGGTCATTCACTCTTAGGCGTTGATAGATACTTCAAATCAGCAAACAGTCAGACAGCAGGAAGCCTTTGGTTTTGAACACGCTGGTGCGTGCCTGCCCACGCGTGCAGGGACGCCATCTCTGTATCCCTGGAGGTGGGTGAATGCGGGAAGGCGGTTGCTGCTTCTCAGGGACTGTTACCGGTTCAGGGCGGCATTCCTGCAGCACTTCTACTCTTGGGTGTTGGACGGCAGCTGTTCCCACCAGCCCCCCTCGGCGGGCACCTCTCTTGTGCTCCCCGCTTCTCCTCCCCAGCGGTGGGTCAGGAGGTGGGAAGGTGGGGGAGGCCAAAGGGAAGCCGCCCGTGCCAGGCCTCTTGGAGCGGGCTCGTCCAGCCGCCGTCCTCCGCGTGTCCACGTGTGAGGCCTGCACGGCCGCCCTCCCGGCCCCCGCCTGCTGTGGTCACACCTGCTCCCTCTCTCCTCCCCGCCAGGGCCCTGGACTTCGGATACCTGACCCAGGACATGATTGACGACTACGAGCCGGCCCTCATGTTCACCATCCCCCGGCTGGCCATCGTGTGGTGAGTGTCCCTCACAGTGCCCCAGACGGTCATTTTGCAGAAATCCAGGGGTGCCAGGCCCCTCTGGGTGGTGCTGAGCGGTGCTTGTACCCTGGTGGTGGCCATCCACCCACCCCGGAGCAGTCACCGGGCGGGCCTGCCCTTGTCCCAGCAGACAAGGAGCCAGGTGTTCCAGGCGCGCCCCCTCACCCTGGTGTGGGAGGGACCCCCAGCCTTGATGGGGGACAGGTGAGCATGTCAGCCACAGGCACTCCCAGCCCGGGGAGGAGGACCCTGCGCTCAGGCATAGGGGACCAGCAGGGGCTGTGGGAGCCGGCTTTGCAGGGACGAGAGGCAAAGCACCCCTGGTCCCTGGGGAGGATGTGACGAGCTTGTCTGGACGATCCGTGGGGTGGCTGGGAGGTGGGGCCCGTGGGCTGAAGAGCAGGGGCCCTGGTGATGGGGTGGGAGCACAGTGGTGAGGGCTGGGGAGCTCTAGGTCAGGCCTGTGGGCTCGCGGCCTCGGAGCTGGCAGGGCAGCACGTGGGTTCAGGCCTAAGGACTCGGATGCGGGAGGCGTGCGGTCTCATGCTGGGCGTCTCGGAGCCGCTCGGAGCCAAGATCAGAGCTCAGGTGTTCTGGGCTTGGTCCACGGCTGTGCACCCACACCTGGACACCCAGATGAAGACTACCTGCCCTCCCGCCAGGTGAGGGACCAGGGGCAGCTGGGGTACCGGGAGCTGAGGCCGCTGGCAAGTGTGGCCATCAGTGGACTGGCCTGGGGAGAGTGGGGTGGACATGTGGGCCAGGACCGGTCCAGGCACAGGCTACGGGGAGAACCTGCCAGGGATGGGGGCTGAGCAGTTCCCGGGGCCTGGGCTCTGGGACATAGGGGTGTCCATAGACTGGACCGCAGGGCCGACACCGGTCGTGTGCCGCGTGCAGGACCGGTGGGGAGCAAGCTGGGCAGATGCCACTACCCGGGGATCTGGAGCAAAGAGTCCCACGTGCCCTGGAGTACAGGGAGGACCTAGGCGATGAAGACCCAGGAAGATGGGTGGCAGAGGGCGGGGCTGGCACCCAGGGCTTCAGAGAAGCCTGAGCCGCTGCCTTGGGGTGCGTGGCGTCCACCCCCGCCACACCTGCGGCTTCCCTTGGGCTCAGGGTGTGGCCTGCACCTCGCTTTTCCTGGCCTCACTGTCTTCCCTCTGTGAGGTCTCAACAGTAGTCTTGCGGGAAACCAGACCCTCCCAGGAAACTCTCATCAGCTTCCACCGTCTTAGAGGGAAGCTGCTCTAAGCCTCGAAGGAGGCCCTTAGGCAGCCTGCCTGTCTAAGGTAGAATGAGCTTGCTGAACAGAAGCACGTGCTTCTGGGTCGTACAGCCATCACCACTGATTTCAGTGACCATCGTCTCTGAGAAGATCACCGACCCCTCGGCCGCCACCCCATCCCTGTCCTCCCACCTCTCTGTAGGTTTGCCACCCCCATCCCCGTCCTCCCACCTCTCCGTGGGTTTTCCGATTCGGGCTGTTTCGCATAAGTGGGATCTGGCTCACCTTTGTGTCCCCGCCACTGGCCTGTGTCACAGGGCAGTGTCCTTCCCACTAGTCACCCAATGTCCTTGGTGCCTGGCAGGTGGCAGCACGCGAATTCCTGCAGAATTTCATGGTGTTGACCTAGCAGGACACAAAACACGTATTTATGAAGCTTTTTCACTGAAGTTCTATTTTTAATTCATAAAAATTTGGTACGGAGGTATGTATCCAGAATTAAAGTGTGAAAGTGTTAAATCAGTTGTGTCCGACTCTTTGCGATCCCAGGGATTGTAGCCCGCCAGGCTCCCCTGTCCATGGGATTCTCCAGGCAAGACTACTGCAGTGGGTTGCCATTCCCTTTTCCAGGGGATATTCCCAACCCCAGGGATCAAACCTGGCACGCAGGCGGATTCTTTACCTACTAAGCCACCAGGGAAGCCCTATCCAGAATTTAAGGACTGGTTGAGAATGATACTCTTGGGACTTCCCTGGTGGTCCGGAGGTTAAGAATCCCCCTTTCAATGCAGGAGAATCAAGACCCGACATGCCACAGAGCAACTAACCCTGGGTTCCCCCAACCCGCCTTTTTATCTGTCTGTTTTCACTCTGCCTTTGTGCTGTGACCAACACATTTTCCCACGAAGTCAAGGTTATGTCTTGGGAAATTGTTCCCCAAACACCATTAATTGAACCACCGCCATCTGGAAAGTCTCTCCCCGTCTATGCAGTGCCCCTGAAGGACTCCCCACCCCCACTGCCAAGGGCCCAGCCCTGAGGTCAGGGCTCCTGGGCTGGGGGAGGGCAGGCTGGGCCTCAGTCCCAACTCCTGTTTCTCTTTGGAGTCGGTGGTTTCAGGGCCAGTTCTCACCAACCCTGTGTCTGTGTTATATTTAAACACAAATCCGGTGTTTCCGCGCTTCCCTGGTGGCTCAGCCGTAAAGAATTTGCCTGCAAGACAGGAGACTCGGGTTGGATCCCTGGGTCAGGAAGATCCCCTGGAGGAGGGCATGGCAACCCACTCCCATATTCCTGCCTGGAGAATCCTACGGACAGAGGAACCCAGTGGGCTGTGGTCCGTAGGGTTGCAGAGTCTGACCACGACTGAAGCAACTTAGCATGCCAGTGTTTCCACTTTGAAGGAAGTAGATTTAACAGCAAATCTCGATGCTGATGTATCTGATGGCAGCAGAGAAGTGTGCAGACATGTTTTATGATCATTTTATGATCCCTGAAATGAACACAGGCTGACCTGCTTTGAAAAGGGATGAAACCTGGGTAACCTTCACTGCTTTTTCCTAACTTATTTACAATTCGAGCTCAGAGGGAGTCGCAAGTGGGAGTAGTCTGGGCCGGCCCTGTGTCCAGAGGGCTGAGGCCGGGCTGGCTTTGTGTGTTGGATGCAGTGGCCTCGTGGTCTACGCGGCGGACCCCTGAACCTGGACCGCAAGGTGGAGGACATGTCCGAGCTGTTCCGGCCCTTCCACACGCTGCTGCGGAAAATCAGGTGAGGGGAGGGCGGTGTGTGCCCCTGAGCCCCTCGGGGCTGCGACTGATCCAGGGCTAGCAGTGACCTCTCTGGACGAGTCTGGTCTTGCTTTGCCCCCCGATAGCTCCAGGGTATGTGTTTCCTCCGGGCACAGCTTCAGAGTGTGGTTGCCTTTGCGCTTCTCTATGAAGCTGATTTTTTGCCTTCTGTTCACTGAAAGCCCCGGTGTTGACCTCCATTCACCTCGGGGGTGCTGGCGCCTTCACTGTTGGGAGCTCCCTTTGACCCCCACCCCTTCTTCCCCACGGAGCAGGTGCTTGTTCTTGGCCAGTAGCCTTCAGACCCGCACACAAACGTCCTGTCCCAAGACAGCAGCCACCCTGGCTGACGGTGTGGACGCTAGGCCCTCCTCCGGTTTCTCACCGAAACGTCTCTGTGACTGAGCGACTGTGAAGCCGGGCTGGTGCGGGGTGGACAGGGCCACACACGGCGCCCCTGGGCCAGGCCGCCCGCGCCTGCACTGGACTGGGGCCCCAGCCCGAGCCTCCTGCTAGTGTTTTGACTGGTTTAGGGGGTGTTGACTAGTTTAGGGGTGTTGACTAGTTTAAGGTGTTGACTAGTTTAGGGGTGTTGACTGGTTTAGAGTGTTGACTGGTTTAAGGTGTTGACTAGTTTAAGGGTGTTGACTGGTTTAGGGTGTTGACTAGTTTAGGAGTGTTGACTGGTTTAGGGTGTTGACTAGGAGTGTTGACTAGTTTAGGGGTATTGACTAGTGTAGGGGTATTGACTAGTTTATGGTGTTGACTGGTTTAGGGGTGTTGACTAGTTTAGGGGTGTTGACTGGTTTAGGGTGTTGATTAGTTTAGGGGTGTTGACTTTTAAGGTGTTGACTAGTTTAGGGTGTTGACTACTTTAGGGGTGTGGACTGGTTTAAGGTGTGGACTAGTTTAGGGGTGTTGCTGGTTTAAGGTGTTGACTAGTTTAGGGCTGTTGACTGGTTTAAGGTGTTGACTAGTTTAGGGGTGTTGATTAGTTTAGGGGTGTTGACTGGTTTAGGGGTGTTGACTGGTTTAGGGTGTTGACTGGTTTAGGGTGTTGACTAGTTTAAGGGTGTTGATTAGGGGTGTTGACTGGTTTAAGGTGTTGACTAGTTTAGGGCTGTTGACTGGTTTAAGGTGTTGACTAGGGCTGTTGACTAGTTTAGGGGTGTTGACTGGTTTAGGGTGTTGAGTAAGGGTGTTGACTGGTTTAGGGGTATTGACTGGTTTAAGGTGTTGAGTAGTTTAGGAGTGTTGACTGGTTTAGGGTGTTGACTAGTTTAGGGGTGTTGACTGGTTTAAGGTGTTGACTAGTTTAGGGTGATGACTGGTTTAAGGTGTTGACTAGTTTAGGAGTATTGACTGGTTTAGGGGTGTTGACTGGTTTAGGGTGTTGACTGGTTTAGGGTGTTGACTAGTTTAGGGGTGAAGCGCTCAGTTCTCCTCAGTGAACAGTGCCTCCCCTGCCCTGAGGCTCACTCTGCCCCTTCTCGCCGCCCCCCACCCTCCCAGGGTGGCCTTGGCACCATCTGTGCCGTCCTGTGGGCTTGGTGGCCTGAGGGCCTCCTTTGGCCTTCAGCAGTGGGTCCTCCAGCCAGCAGCCCTGACCTCGACCCTTCCCCAAAAAGCTCGCTTCAGGTTGTGTGGTGCCCCCAGCAGTGGTGGCCTCTGTGAGCGACAGGGCCCAGCTGAGGCTCCTGTGGGGGTGGGTTGGGGGGCTGTCCTCCGAGGCTGTGTCCCTGAGCGCCTCCCTGGCCCCATCTCGATGGACCCTGAGGTCTTTCCTCCCGCCATCCCTGGTCTCCGAGAAGCCACTTGTCCCTAGTTGTTGGTCCAGAACCCCAGGGCCGCCTGCCACACTCTTGCTGGGCCTGGCAGGACTTCCTGGCTCGGCAGCTTTCCTCCACTGGCCTTCTTGCCCTTTGCCCCATCAGGAGCCAAACTGCTTTGAATCCAGGCAGGGAGGAGTGACCCAGGAGTCGGGGGGGGGGGGGTCTGTGGGCATCCTGAGCAGGACGTGACCCTGGACCCAGAGGCTGAGTCCCTTGCCCTCTCTGTGCGATCAGCTGGGAGAGGAGACAAGGAGCAAGGGGAGAGGGTGGACGATCCTAGGCCAGGAAGGGAAGAGCAGGCCCTGGGTGGGCAGTGGCTATGGGGGAGGGCGAGCGCATGGGGTTGGAGAGGGGCCAGGTGCTGGGGACTCTGGAAAGGCAGAGTCCAGGGCCTCCGTACGTGCAACACACTTGAAAGTCGAACGTGAGTGATTAGGATCGGAAGGAAAGAACAGAGAAAACGGGCAGTTTTCTGAAGCTGTATTCAGAGAAATCATGGCCAAGAGTTTTTCAAAACTGAAGAGAAATCTCTGCCCACAGATTCAGGAGACCTAGGAAGACGACACGCAAGATGGACAGAACACACACCTGGGGGTATCACAGCAAAATGGCTGAAAACGGAGAAAACCCTTGAACACAGCCAGAGGAAACGGACATACTGCTATGAAACAAGCATGAATTGACAGCTATCTTCTCAGAAACAATGGAGGCAGGCAATGCAATGACGTGTATTTAAAGGGCTGAAAGGAAAAAGCCGCCAATCAGAATTTTATAACCAGGAGAAATATTCTGCAAAAATTAAGATGAAATAGTGGGCTATTCAGAAATATAAAACTAAAGAAATTTGTTATCACCAGACTGCGCATTAAGAAAAACTAATTGCAGTTCTTTCGACAAAGGAAAAAATCCCAGATGGAAATACGGGTGCACAGGAGAGACTTAAGACCTTGATGTGAATTAATATAAATGAATAAGGGCTGGACAAAACAATAATTATGTCGTCTTAGGAAGTTTGACTTATGCATAGCATAGTTTAACATTTGAAAATAAAGTCAATGTCTTTCTATATTAATTTTTAGAAAGGAAGAAAAACCAAATGATTTTGAAAGTTACAGAAAAAGAATTTGAAAAATTCAACACCTATTTTAATCAAAACATCTCTTAGCAAATTATGAATAGAGAGAAATTTTCTTAATCTAATAAAAGATACACTCACACATATGCACACACTTACGAAACTGGACGCTTACCAAGCACCTTATATAAAAGTTAACTCAAAATGGATCAGAGATCTAAATGTAAGAGCTAAAACTACAAAATTATCATGAGGAAACAGGACATAAGCCCATGACATTACACTCAGCAGTGGTTTCTCGGATGTGACACCAAAGCCATAGGTAATAGAAGAAAAAATAGACATACTGGACTTTGTGAAAATTTCAAAATAAAAAGGAAGAAAAACCAAATGATTTTGAAAGTTACAGAAAAAGAATTTGAAAAATTCAACACCTATTTTAATCAAAATATCTCTTAGCAAATTATGAATAGAGAGAAATTTTCTTAATCTAATAAAAGATACACTCACACATATGCACACACTTACGAAACTGGACGCTTACCAAGCACCTTATATAAAAGTTAACTCAAAATGGATCAGAGATCTAAATGTAAGAGCTAAAACTACAAAATTATCATGAGGAAACAGGACATAAGCCCATGACATTACACTCAGCAGTGGTTTCTCGGATGTGACACCAAAGCCATAGGTAATAGAAGAAAAAATAGACATACTGGACTTTGTGAAAATTTCAAAATTTTGTGCCTCAAAAGACACTACAACAGAGTAAAAAGGCACCCCACGGAATGGGAGAAAATATTTGCATATCATATATCTGATAAGGGACTAATACCTAGAATATGTAGAAAACTCCTAAAACTCGACACCAGGAACAGCAACAAATAAGCAACCCAATTAAAAATGGGCAAAGGACGTGAACAGACATTTCTCCAGAGAAGATGACCAATAAGCACGTGAATAGGTGCTCAACATGACGATTGTTAGGGAGACAACGATTGTTAGGGAGATGACGATTGTTAGGGAGATGCAAATCCAAACCTCACACCCGTGAGGAAGGCTCCTATCAGAACAAAACAAAAACTAGGAAGCAACGCGTGCTGGTGAGGATGTGGAGAAGCTGGAACTCTTGTGAACCGCTGGGGGAGTGTAAAATGGTGCAGCTGCTGTGGAGGTTCCTCAAAATACTAAAAGAGAACCACCATGAATCCGGCAATTCCTCTTCCGGCTTTTTACCCAAGAGCATTGAAAGTAGCATCTTGAAGAGAGATTTGTACACTTGTGTTCACCTCAGCATCATTCACAGCAGCTGAGACGTGGAAGCGACTGTTGACAGATGAGCGCGTAAGCACGACGCGCTCCAGCCTTCCTCCAGGATGCTGTTTAGCCTTGGAAGGGAAGGAGATTGCAACACGTGCCGCAACACGGATGGGCCGTGAGGCCATGCTCAATGACATAAGCCAGTCACAGGGACAGTGTGCGACCCCAGTGACGTGAGTTCCCCAGCGTCCGCTAACGACAGAGACGGAAAGCATAAACGGTGGTTGTCTGGGGCTGGAGGGGGTGGATAACGTCTCATGGGGACAGAGTTTTAGTTTTACAAGATGAAGCGCTAGGGGATGGATGCGCAGCAATATGAATAAACTTAATACTGCTGAAAATGAAAGTCACTCAGCCCTGTCCAATGTTGCGACCCCCATGGGAATTCACCGGGCCAGAATACTGGAGCGGGTAGCCCTTCCCTTCTCCAGGGGGGTCTTCCCAACCCAGGGATTGAACCCAGGTCTCCTGCACTGCAGGTGGATTCTTCACCAGCTGAGCCACCAGGGAAGGCCTGGTGAATACCACTGAACTGATCCTTAAAACAGTTAAGGTGGTAAGTTTTATGTTACATGTATTTTATCACAATAAACAAATTTAAGTACTATTTACAATAGTGTCAATAACTATTAATCACTGAAGCATAAATCTGAGATGTCTGAGACCTCTACTGAAAGTTACAAAATGTTTTTGACTCCAAATTTTAAAGACCTAAGTAAATAGCTGTTCCATCTTCAGGGAGTGGAAAACTCAATACCAAGAGGATATCAGTGATTCTCAAATTAATCTCTGAGTTCAATGCAACCTCAAAATCCCAGGAGGCTTTTTCTTTTGTGGAACTTGACAAACTAATTCTAAAATTCATACAGAAAGGCACAGGGCCTGGAATAGCCAAGAAAAAAAAAACAACACTGGAGAAAAGGGCAAAGAAGAATATCATTGCTCTGTTCCACTCTGAGTTGCATTTGGGTAGTTTCCACAGGTGGGGAAGGCGACGGCGTCCACTCCAGTGCTCTCGCCTAGGGATCCCAGGGGCCCCGGAGCCTGGTGGGCTGCAGTCCATGGGGTCACACAGAGTTGGACACGACTGAGTGCCTTCACTTTCACTTTTCACTTTCATGCATTGGAGAAGGAAATGGCACCCACTCCAGTGCTCTCGCTTGGGAAACCCCAGGGACGGGGGAGCCTGGTGGGCTGCAGTCCATGGGGTCGCGCAGAGTTGGACACGACTGAAGCAACTCAGCAGCAGCAGCAGTTTCCACAGACGGTGCTGGTGTGACCAAGCTCGTGAACATACGTGTGCATTTCTGCGGAGCGTCCTCATGAACAAGGGCGCAGCTGGAGACAGTCCCTGTCGTAAACTGCAGTCATGCTGGCAGAGGTGCAGCGCACAGGGCCTTTGACAGGACAGAGGGTCTAGAGCGACCGAAACGTCAGTCACAACACGGGTGACGGCAGGACCGTGGAGAACGGCTGGCTTTTCCAGTGCACAGCCGAACCAGTAATATCCACACGAGGAAAAAGATCCTTAATACACTCAAATGTGCTCACTTGCTCGGTCGTGTCCGACTCTTTGTGACCTCATGAACTGTAGCCCATCAGGCTCCTCTGTCCATGGAATTTTCCAGGCAAGAATACTGGAGTGAATTGCCATTTCCTTCTCCAGGGGATCTTGCCAACCCAGGGATTGAACCCACATCTCTTGCGTCTCCTGAATTGGCAGGCGGATTCTTTACCGCTTGCGCCATCTGGGAAGTTACTACATTGGGGAGCATGTCAATTCTAGGTTGATTGCAAGCACAAAGGTGAAAAGTAAGACAACGCTTTCAGAGGGAAAACCTGGGTACATGTTTATGCTCTTCGAGTAGGCAGAGATTCCTTCAACAGGGCACAGAAACACCGACCACGGAGAGACGCATGACATATTCAACTGACCGAAATTAGAAACTGGAGTTTGTGCAAAGACTCCATTAAGAGTGAGAAGGCCGCAGAGCTGGAGACGACGCCCAGCGAAGAACTTGGATCCAAAATTACACAAAGAGCTCCTGTCAGTCGGTAAGAAGAGTTAGCCCAACAAAATGGGTGAAAATCCTGAACAGGCACTTAACAGAGGGTCTCCAGGGGTTGGTCGGCATGTGGACGGGGGCATGACCCACAAGTGAGCAGGCTAAAGTGATTTGAAGGCACAATGAGGAATGCGCTGCATGCTCAAGCAGAGAGGAGGACGTGGAGACGGAGTGCCCTGGGCTCTGGGCGGGGACCTGCTCCTCACCAGTGCTCGGCACCCTGGCCTCAGAAACGCACCCCGCGGCCCCTGGACAGGGGCTCAGAAATGCGGGTCCCGCAGCCAGACCCTTCGGGTGCAGAACAGCTTCAGAGGAGACCTGCAGGGTGTTTCCACTGGGAAAGACGGAAGGATTTATGATGACTACACGTCTCACCAGAGAGGGTTGCCAGGGCTGGCACAACGAAACAGCAGCAATTCCGATTAAATTTGAATTTCAGATACCCGGTAATACTTTGTTAGAGTAAATATGTCCCCAGTGGGGGTCATTTGAGACATACTCTAAAAAATATTCATATACTTTTTAAGTGTTTGTTGGGACTTTCCTGGCGGTCCAGTGACTTAAGACTCCGGGCTTCCAATGCAGGCGGCCTGGGTTTGGTCCCTGGTCAGGGAACTAGATCCCACAGGTCTCAACTAAAGATCCCACATGCTGCGCCAAAGATCAAAGTTAGCCACAACTAAGACCCAGCATAGCCAAATAAATAAATACAAATAAAGTTTTTTCAAAACCACTTCTTCTTTAAACAAAAAAACATTTGTTGTTGACCTGAAGTTCCAACTTAACGGGGTTTCCAGTGTCTCTTCTGGAGCCTCCTCACACATCCAGCACCGGCTGTGGACCAGTGCAGGCCATGGAGCATTCTGGAATGTAGAGGTGGCGGGCCCAGGAGCAGGGCGGGCCACGGAGTCCATCTACCTTCGAAGAACAGG